>VUQH01002841.1:45172-71694 GCA_015106775.1 Etroplus canarensis
CACAGCCATCAAGGTAAGATGTTTGTTGTCATTGTCCTTGTCTGTCACTTTTTACATGTCTTGCAGCAGGTGGAAATTAAGAGGGACTACTCATCTTCTTGTAATAACACATGCATGATAAAAGTCAGGTTCCCACATCTAGCTGATGTTTGACTTCCAAATAAATGCTACAGTCCTCAGCTTCATGCAGCTGTTGCTTCATATTTTGGCCGTTTTGGATGGATAGAATTTTAATCATCTTTTATTCAAGATGTTTTCCAGCCCACGAAGGTTTAAATTTGGATATAAACCTTTAAAATAAATAAAGGAGACAAATGAAACTTTGAAGGAAGCTTTAAAAATTGAGCGTATATCAGTGTACCAGCTGATCTCAATGGCCTAGCATTGCCTTATGCATGTCCAACTGGCAATTCTCATGTTCTTTACTTGCTGCGTCTGCAAGCCGCTTTGCAACCCATCTCCACCGCAGCTTCTTCTTTCATACTGTCTCACTCTTCGTCACATCTGTTGTCATTGATGCCTGCTCTGTTTTGTGCTGGGTCTCGCTGCTGCTGTATCTGAGAGGGCATGGAGGTGTCAGAACAGAGCAGTATCATCAAATATAAATTACTGCAGATAGAAATGATAATCTTCTTTAACTATAGTGGTCCTGACTAAATTGTAGTTATTGATACCTTGATGGAATCTTTTAAAACCTGTGAGGTAAGTCACATTAACTTACTTGTAAGGACCTAAAAAGGGCCAGGAAGGCAGACTATAGATACGCTTTTGGTAGCATTTTCTCTGTCATGATTCATGCAGCAGAAACACACAGGGAATCTTGAACAAAATCTTTAACTGTCATGTGTGGATTAATGAGAATTTAACTCTTCCAGTGCAGTCATATTTAGGGAAATCTGTCTGCTGCTACATCCGCTGTATTGATGTATGCGAACGCTTTGATTATGAACAGAGACAGATCGTGGCTCACTAAAACGCAATAAAACATTTTAATCTGGTCTTATTACTGTTAATGGGCTTGATTCAATATGAATGAGCTCCAGAGGGGTGAGAGAAAACGTCCATAACATTGGCTCATTAAAAGAGTCTCCGCTCCTCTTTGACAACTAATCAAGCTCAGTTTAGAAGCTTTGGCTTGTGTTTCAGTGAGTTGATAAATTATTTAGTAACCAGCTGGCAGATGAAAAAGGTTAGCTTCTTTCCCCGGTCGGTGCGGTACCTGACAATGTCGACCGTGTTTACTTTATACACCTGGGAGTGTGTGCAGTATAAATACCACAGCTGAGGCAACCACCGGGCCCCAAGGGATGTGAGTGAGCAGAAGCCTCAGCCGGCGCCCTCGGTCCTCCACCATCTCCACCACTGGCACATGTGAACACACCACAGCGGGTAGAGAGGAAATTTGGCCTTACACTCTTTAAGCTGTATATAGCCCACCCAGAGAGGGCACTTTCTCCTTCCCCAAGCATGCCCATTATATTATTGGAATAACTTCAGATTAGCACGGCTCAGCAGTTAACATTAGACAGCCTGTTAAAATACCACCACTCATTAAGTCATCATCAACAGGGCTGACAAAATTAATAAACTGCTAATCCTGAGAAGTGATTTTGACATTAATACCTGCTAATATATGCAAAGTGACGCATTAAATGATTAGAAATGCATCATGAAATACAGTGAAGGTGTCAAAAGGGAGATAGAAGTGTCACATAATATTTGCTAAGTACATGAATTACATGTAGGGCTGTGACCCTCTAAAATATGTTTTTATTTATTTTTGAATAATGGTTTAAGTTTTGGTTTTGTATTTTGTTTGTGCATGAGCAAGTATTTTCAAAGAATGATTAAGAGTGCCTTTAAAAGCCTTAAAATAGAATTGCATTATAACATTTATTTTGATATAAATATTTAGGGACGTTCCAATATATTGGCCAAATACTGGTGTTGGCTGATATTGGTCTCGTTGACTGATATCAGTATGTTGGCAAATAAAAAAGCATTTATCGGTGTCAGTGGCCGATATTATGGCTAAATGTTCAAAGATAGTGTGATGAAGAGCTAAGAAAACTTAGAACAGTTTTTCTGGATCAAAGAGCAAAGAGGAAATAAATGACAACATATATATGCATTCATTAGGTATACCTATTCAACTGCTGTCTAATCAGACAATCACATGGTAGCAACTCATTGAATTTTGGCATGTAGACGTGGTCGAGATGTCCTGCTGAAGTTCAAACTGAGCATCAGAATGGGGAACAAAGGTTATTTAAGTGACTTCGAACATGGCAGGGTTGATGGTCCCAGACGGGCTTGTGTGAGTATTTCAGAAACGGCTGATCTCCTGGGATTTTCCCACACAGCCATCTCTAGGGTTTGCAGAGAATGATCAGAAAAAGAGAAAATATCCAGTGAGTAGCAGCTCTCTGGTTGAAAATGCCTTTTTGATGCCAGAGGTCAGAGGAGAATAGCCAGACTGTTCCCAGCTGATAGGAAGGCAGCAGTAACTCAAACAACCACTCGTTATAACGGGCTCACAAAAATTGGACAATAAAATATTGAAAAATATTGCGTAAACTGATGAGTCTTGATTTCTGCTGTGACATTTGGTGGGTTGGGTCAAAATTTGGCATAAACAACATGAAAGCATGGATTTATCCTGCCTTATATCAGCGGTTCAGGCTGCTGGAGTTGTAATGGTGTGGGGGATATTTTTTGGTACATGTTGGGCCTCTTGTTTGAATGTATTGTTTAAATGCCACAGCCTTTGTATACCTGCGTATCGTTGGTTGCATGCCCATCCCTTTATACCCACAGTGTACTTATTTTCTTATGGTTGCTTCCAGAAGGGTAATGTGCCATGTCACAAAGCTCAGATAATTTCAAAGTGGTTCCGTGACAATGATAATGAGCTCGCTATACTCTAACTGCCTTCACAATCACCACATCTCAATCTAGAAAAACACTTTTAAGATGTGGAATGGGAGATTTGCATCATGGATTTGTAGATGACAAGTCATATCTCTGACATATCTCTAGCAACTGTGTGATGCTGTGATGTCAATATGGTCCAAAATCTCTGAGGAATATTTCCAGTACCTTGTTGAAGCTGAACCACAAAGAATTGATGCCATTCTGAAGGCAAAAGGGGTCAAACCCAGTACCCACAAGGTGTATCTAATGAAGTGGTTGATGCAATATATCATCATCAACAGTCCATCGTTTCCAATGTAGATAGTGACTCAAGTGTAGATTAGATTTGGCAAGCTTGCTTGCACACAGCCAGCCTGCCCTGGGATGACATGATTTTCCACATCTGTTGCACTCTGTGACTGGGAGTGTTGTACCATCTGATGTGTGCAGCAATATAACTTTGTTGACATCTTTCTTCAACAACATGGATAGTTGATTTGACAGTGCCGTGCCAGTTTGACCTCTGCATTGCTTGCACGTCCCAGGTTTCAGAGTCCACACTGGTGAACTTCATATGGCATTTCAAAACATCTTTATATCTAAGTTTCGGTCTTCTCTTTTGTCTCTTCCATGAGACAGTTCTCAAAGAAGATGACCTTAGGCACCATCTCTTCTGTCACTCTTCATGCATTGCAGGCTCACCTGAGTTGAGCTGCTGTAAAATGGGCCTCTGCTCTTACTGTGCTTGCTCATTCTTGCACCTCTACATTTGAAATTAATATTTAATGCATTGTTATGCTGTAGCTTTTTATATGTGAGGTTTTTTGGAAATGACAATTATAGAGTGTCATTGTATATGTTAGTAGTGATGGCAGTACAGCTGTGTTGTAGACTTTGATCTTTGTCTGCAACTTTACGTCACAGTGAGACCACAATCACTTATGTAAGTCCTCAAATGATTTGCTTGCAGACTGTTTCCTTCTCTCAATATCCAGGTTTTTTATAGATATGTACACAGTGATATATCAGTCCCTTCTCTAGAAATTTTTCTTATAAAGGTGCAGCACAGGAAGACTTAAAAAATTAATACAGTCATGAAAACAACCACAGGTCATTAATAAATAAAATTATCTAAACAAGTCCACATATCAAACATACATAAAATTCGTCTCTGTCTTTAACAAAGATAATTACAAAAACATTCATGATGTTTGATCTCAATGTGAGTCATGCTCCACAATCGAAGTGCTCTAATGGTAAAAGCCCAGTCACCTCTGTCTGCAAGACGAGACCTTGGAAGAACCAGAAGAGCCCCATTCGCAGATCTAAGTGAGCGCCTTACCATGTAAGGGGTTAATAAGTCCTTAATGTAATTTGGGGCAGGGCCTCTTAACGCTTTAAAAGTGGTAAGTAAGATTTTAAAATCAAGTTACAATATCTTAACTTAAGGCTGTGAATGGCCTTTAATGGAGTTAAATGTAGTGGTTTACATCATTAACCTTTAGAAGTGTCTTAAAGGGATAATCTGCTGATTTAGTATTGCACTTAGGAGACTTACTAGTGACCGATTTAAAAAAAATCGAAGCTGCAGAGGCTGCAATATCCTGACTTTTAACTCTTAGTGTAGTTTCACTTCTTAAAATATCTTTTATTAGACCCCTCTGCTCTCTGAGTAGCTGAAAGTCTTGTGTAATATTCCAGGGGAAAAAAAATTCCCTTTAATAAATAAACTAAAGAGTAATGCAGACTCGCAGGCTTTTTACGATCAATAATTTCTTTTTATCCCCCAAAATTCTCTGAAATAATGCTTCTGTCATTATTTTATCACAATACACTTCTGTTAGAATGATAGGATAGTGATATTGAATCAATGCCCAGCTGTGAACACAGCCAAACCAGGAAACTTCACTCTTTTCTGGCCAGGCTCAGCAGCAGCAGCTGATAGAAAAGATAAACTAACCAGCTCCTGTCAAAATATGAAATGTAACCATTTTTAATTTCCCACCCTGCCCTCCGCTGCCTCTCATATCCACAGTTTGCTTCCCACAGGAATCACATTCAGGGATGCCCTTGTTAGTTCACCTCTCACTAAAACAAAAATAGCTGTGATTCTCTGTGTGAGACCAGGAGATACGATTCATACCTGCAGCGGCTGTTTCTCACTGTCTTGTTTGCTTGTGAAAAGCCTTCAGAGGAGGCGATCTAAGTCCTCAGAGTGCTGCCAAGTGTGGGCGTCAATTTGAGGTGTTGCTTGTCTTATTTGAATGACAGCTTAGAGACACACTTGTTGGATGTTGGTGCAAAGAGAAAGACTGAGGGAGGCAGCCAGGAGACATAGAAGGAATGCGAAAAATGGGCAATACTTTGACCTTGTGACGCTTGTCAGGCTTTTTAATGGAAATGTGTGTGACAGTGATATTTACAGACGTGAGAATGTGCAGAGTGAGGAATTTCTCCTGAGATGTATCAGTGCGGTTCCTTTGTTAATAATTGTTCTTCTGAGAAACAGATGTAAGAAGACTGGCTTCAAGATGCCTCGCGGTTGTCTGCTACGATCACTGTTAAATTGAATTTGTGTTATTTTGAGTGCAATTAAACAACACTGGCTTTGTTTTCGAGGTGAACAATCAGACTTTCAGATCCATGGCTTTGTTGTGCTCTTGTGTTCGCAGTGTGATCCAAAGCTGCCAACTTTCTTCTGCTCTGCACTTTCCAATCATCTACCAGCCCCCTAAGCAAAGCTTTGAGCGTGTGCATGCGTGTGTGTGCGTGTGTGGCCTCTTGCAGCAGCTCTGGCGAGTGTTTGCGTGCATGCCTGCTTATATGCCATTTTTGTAATCTGTAAATGAGCTTACTAGCAAGCACATTTTTGATCCAGGACTTACTCATTTTCTTTATTAAAGCAGCAGCAGGATTTTTAGATTAAATATCATTTACCACAAATCTCTTCTCAGAAAAGTGAAACATAAAACGCTTTGTCGGGTTTGTGTTTCCCAGAACAAAAAAGGGGTCAGCCCTGATAAGGCCTTTACATCAATTTTTTTTGCACAGATATCAGCAAACAGGCTGGAGTGTTTGCACAGGAGTGATTGCTCTGTGTGCCAAGAGCTTTAGCACTTAGCCAGCGACATTTGTTTTACGCTTGTGCTTAGCAATGAGCTAACATGTCAGCCACGTGGTGTTAAACAGGGTGGTTTCTCTAAATGTCATGCTCGGGATCGGTAGTAGTTGGGAGTACAGTATATTCAGTAGAACAATAACATCGTGCGGCACTCACACAGATTCAAAACATGAGCATGATAAATGGCAGGTAAAACCTGTTGGCCAAAAATATAAGACAATCACATATATGTGTATTATCCCTCACTGAGAAATGTGTGAACTCAGGGTTCTCTGCAGGTGTTAGCCTCTTTCCCATGATGTCCTGACTAAGGAATATTTTGTGGCCGTGGTCACTTAGCAAGCACTCTTATCAGTTCCTGGTGACAATCTAGGCTTCTGCTTGCAAAGATAAAAGCAGAGGCCCTATAAAAAACACGTCAGGAAAAAGAAAAAGGTAATCCTATACAAGTGTGTTGTCCAGATGGGTGAAAAATTAAAGGAAAAAGGTAGTGACCTGGGAGCTGTTCCAAGCTGTGCCTGTCACATATCCCTTTCCCCCTTTTCTGTCTCTCTGCATTACTGCTGTGCAATAAAGGAACAAATGCCCAAAAATAGAAATAGAAGAACCTCCTTGCATTTTCCTATAATTACAGATCTGTGTGTATATTGAACGCATTTGGAGAGCCTTCCCCAAGCTTACACTGTGTACTCAAAAGTAATGGGTCAAACCTTTTAGTCACTGAATTCAGGTGTTTCATTCAGTCCCATTGCCACAGGTGTATAAAAACAAGCACTTAGCCATGTAGTCTGCCTTTAAAAACATTTGTGAAAGAATGATTTGTTCTGGAGAGCTCACTGAATTCCAGCGTGGTGCCCTAATAGGATTCTACTGTTGGTGTAATTTCTTCCCTCCTAGATATTACATGATTAACTGTAAGTGGTATT
This sequence comes from Etroplus canarensis, assembly GCA_015106775.1. Classification (NCBI taxonomy): domain Eukaryota; kingdom Metazoa; phylum Chordata; class Actinopteri; order Cichliformes; family Cichlidae; genus Etroplus; species Etroplus canarensis. Next base: position 52,133 of record VUQH01002841.1, read on the forward strand.
ATTGCCAAGTGGAAGCGTTTAGGAACCACAGCAACTCAGCCATGAAGAGGCAGACCCTGTAAAGTTACAGAGTGGGGTTGTCAAGTGCTGAGGTACACAGTGCATAAATGTCGCCAATGCTCAGCCTGATTTGAAAACTGCAGAGCTCCAAACCTCATCTGGTGTAAACATTAGCACAAAACTGTGTGCATGGAGCTTCATGGCATGGGTTTCCACAGCTGAGCAGCTGCATGCAAGCCTCACATCACCATGCACAATGTCAAGTGCTGGATTGAGCGGTGTAAAGCACGCAATCAGTGGAGTATGAGTCAGTGGAAATCTGTTGAGGGACAAAACAAGCTTTTCTATCTGGCAGTCTAATGAATGAGTCTGGGTTTAGCAAATACCAGGAGAGCATTACCTGCCTGACTGCATTGTGGCAACTATAAAGTTTGATGGAGGAGCGATAACTTCAGAATCTTGAAGAAAACCTTCCCAGAAGAGTGGAAGCTGGTATAGCTGCAAAGGGGGACCAACTCGATATTAATGTCTATTGATTTAAAATGGGCTGTCATATAATCTTCCGTAGGTGTAATGTGTAGGTGGCCCAATACTTTTGTCACTATAGTCTAGTTGTAATAACCATATCCTGTACTATTTAAAACCAGCCAAGACCAAATCCAAAGCTTTTATGAGCTACAAAAACACCTACCTTAAAGTACTGAATTTCTGCTGCTTAAAGGTGTAGCTGGTTGGTATAAGCACGTAAAGGAATGACAGATACTGGTCCAGCTCAGATGTTTGATAGTGAAATTGGTGCAGTCAGGATGAGATGCGAGTGAAAAAGAAAAATTTTAAAAAAGAGCAGCCAGCCTTCTCAGATGTTACCGTGCCTCACTAAAGAGGGAAGGTGATGCCACTAGCTGGCGATGATTTATTTTCATATTAGTCAGAGCTACACTGGCTTTCCAGGAAAGCCTGCATTGTTTACCACTAGGTCTGCACATGAGTCACTTACACACACACTCACACTCAGGCCACTGAATGGTTACTTAGTAAGTGCCAGGTGTTATTTTGTGAATGAGAGGTTTGAACTTTATATTGTTGCCTTCAAAAAATTAAAAATTAACACGTTGTGCAAACGCTATCTAAAACACGTTGACAGCGGGACATAAAGTGTGTTCGGATTAGATATTTTACTGCTTTATATTGCAGGGTCTGTGTGGGTGTGAGCGCCTTTTATGGCTCTGTACCGGTGAACTTGACACAGTGCTCCTTTCCTCGAAGGCTCAGTGGTATCTAGGTTACAGGCACCCTTTTTAGGTTTATACAGCCTGCAAACGCCACAAATCAGTGAGGAAAATAACAGATTAAAATAAACACTAATGAGGAGGGTCAGGGGATTGGATTGCTTGGGCTGGTACCTAAGATTAGATAATTCTTTTGAGAATTCTCTTGCTTATATAGATTTATGTCATAGTCATGCTGTACTTGCATGAAGCAAAATTTATGGACAGAGATGAACAGGGAATACCAGCGATTTAGTCAGCTCTTTAGGTAGACCTGTCAGTTTCAAATATAGTTTCTTAAAAGCATACTGTGCTTGGTTGGGTTCTACACACAAATACTACTCAGTTGCTTTAAAGTCCCATATTATAACGGTTTTTAACTTGTTAATAGAAGTGTTGCATGTCTGCGAAATTGTTTGTAATTGCTTTAAATTGAACTAAACTGCTGCTGACCACAATCTTTTCAGGAAGTGGTCTGTAAGTGACTGTAGGTAATACCAGAACTCTCACTCTGTGGATTTCCAGTTGCACTTGTTATAAAGTCAAGATTGAATGTGTAGCTGTTGACCAAAATGTACATTTTAATGGGGTAAACATTTTTCTTAGCACATCACCATCTTCATCATTGATAGAAGGGGGTCAGACGACAAATGTACTTCTGTCAGTCGTTTTTTATGGGTTTAAAAATGGGTTTTGAAATACCTTATCACCATTTTGATTTTAGTCATAAAGATAGCAGCGGCAAAGAATTTTCAGCAGCACCTAATAAATCCTCCATAATGTTAATTGTGACCTGTTTTGGCCTTAGTGCATCTCTGAACATACAGTTGGTGATGAAAAATATAGCCTATACCACTGATAGCATATGATTTACATTGCTCATATACAGCTCCCTGGTTTGATTCCAGGTGGGCACACAAGTGCCTCTCAGCTTGGAGAGTTGCGTCAGGAAGGGTATCCCACGTAAAACCTTTATAGGGAGAATACAAGGGAGCGGCCGAAGGTACATTTTTCTATACAGCAAAGAATAGCCTGCTATAATTCGTACTTAGTTGGTAGACGATCGGCTGAACAGCTAAAACAGTATTAAGTTAGAACATTTGCCTGGTTTCCATATTAGGGCTGTTTTTGTGGGTACAGTTCAGCTAATACAGTGCATTAGCAAAATTAACTGTTGTAGCTTTTGTATTAGAAAAACCTTGATTTAACAAAACCTTGTGTCCACACTTGCTGCCAACAACAGAACATTTAGCTCGCTTTGCTAAAAGCCAAATCAATTTAGTATTAGCAGGTAGCAAGCTGGCACTCACCTTGGAACCAAAGATGGTATAGATGGACGTAGCTTCTGGGTTTGAAGTTAGTAAAGCCAATGCAGAACTGTCTTAAACTTTTTAATTCGTTCATAATGTATTCTTTTTAATAGCCTGCAAGGGGCGACTCCTTTATTTGCGTCGTATAGTAGTCTGTGGGAAAACGGCCCTCAGCTTGCTTCCTCTGGGACTTCAGTAAACACTTCCTGATGAATTTAGGAATTCAGTCGCTAGTTTCAGGTATTGTTGAATGAAGCATGAAGCTAGTTTTTGTAAACTATGGGCATTCCAAGGATCAGTTGGATAATCTGGGATGTGCTCATTGGCTTGTCAGTTAAAAGTTGTTAGCCAATGAGCACATAGCTTCACAGTTACCCCCTCCAGTCATAGCCATTTTCAAAACACCAAGATGGCATTGGTGAAAAACTCGGCTTCAAGCTCCATGACAAGACTTGACAAACTACAGTGGCTTCATTAATCTTTTATATTGTCTATATATAGAAGTGACAAATGACTTATTATGTCCCTTATCTTTTATCTCAACGACAATAGGTTATCAAGTTTTGACGCAAGAGAACGACAGTTTTACTGGCTTGTACAGCTGGGAAATGATCTAGTTGTAGGGGTGCTAGAGTAATTAAAGAAGTAAGTGAAGTCATATTTTCACAGCTTTTATTATATCTCCCACATCTCACTGTAGAGATTTGAGACACAATAACTCATTACAGATTTTGAGAAGTTTCACCAAACTTGATAGGTATACACCCTTGCAGGAGTAGTAGGTTTCTATTTAATTTCTGCTCTGTTGCCCAAATATGAATGATACTTCTAGTTCTTACAGGGGGAAATATGTTAAAATTGACAACATTTTATATGAATGAGACAAATATCACCTCAGTGTCTACTTCATATCTACCAAATAATGAAAATGGCCAAGTCAAGATGTAAGAATAAAATGAATCTGGATCTGATCCTGAAGTAAATCTAGAATTTTTCTCCAGAGGTGATGTTCCTTTTCCAGGTTTTAATGCACAGAGAGTAATGTACAGTAACCATGAGGCAAAATCAGACCTCCTCAGCACATCAGCTTGTTTCTTGAATTCATGCTGATCTGACCAGGGTTATCCCACAAAGGCTTTAGCCCTGGTCTGTGGACGAAAGGCATTTTTGCACCTTTATACAAAGCACAAAAATACTACGAAATGCATTTTCACCATATGGAACCATGAACCAGGGCCCTAAATCAAGATGTAGTGTATGTGGTGACTTGTATGGCCACATGTTTTCAAGACATTATTTTCTGATGGTGTAATATATCACAAATGGAGAAAGGTCAAAAGTTTCGAGGCTAGTTTGCCATCTGGGCAACAGAGATGCAAGTGTTTCTCTGCATAATAAAGTACAGTTCAACAGTGCCACAAATTACATCTTCTGTCATGATCATAAAGTCGATTCAACCCCTCTGCAACATTTTTAACACAAAAGGGAACACTGTAACCTACACAAAAGACTGTATTATATTGCATTAGCTTTAGGTTATTGTTCTTACATTACATTTGAAGTCATTTTTAGATGCATTACTGCATTCTGCCCTCCAGAGAAGGTTTGGAGGCAAGGAAGAAAAAACTTAATATTTCAGTCTCTCAGCCCTCTTGTTCATTTAGAACTTTTGAACTTGAAAAGTGAATAAATCTATAATTTTGTACATTTTTATATCTGAGTAGATTAACCACATCTAATTATGTGAAGTCCACTTAAGCCAAGAGCTGAGATGGCAGTAAGTGATACTCTGCTAAAGACTAATTACAGGCTACCTGTTTCATATGCTTGCAAATGTTGCATATTAAAAGACCTGTTAAGAAATGAAGATTTTTCTATCGTATAAAACACTAGGGCTTTTAATTTGAAATGTAGTGTTGCTTTTGTATTATGGCAAAAATCACCACGTTGATGAGAACAAATGAGGTGTACTGGAGTGAATACATGACTATTTGCTAGAAGTGGGAAACGCCAGAGACCCTGCGATACAATATTATCACGATACTTAACTTACGATGCAATATTACTGTTGATTATTAAAGTGACATAAATTGTGATTTGTCAGCCCTTTTCAACTGCAAATTATATCCCCAAAGATAAACTTTTTCAGTTTCTATTTAACACATGTGGACTTCTGTACTATTACATGTATTTTGAACCTTGCAACTTGTACAACAGAGGTTTGCAGCATCTTCAGCAACTGAATAATCTGAGAATAGATGTAAATGATGTAGCTGGACTGAAAAAGCAATTGACTTCATTTATTTAGTACTAAAATCTTCAATTTGTACTTTAAATAATAAGATATTGATATTTGGTATCCCCATATTGATACAATATCATCACACAAAATATTGCGATACTGTACTGTATCAATTTTCCCCCCAACCCTACTACTTAGATTAGTGAAAAGGACTTAGAAATGAAAGCCTGTCTCAAATAGAAAAACCTCTTCAAATATAGGCCCATTGCCTTGTGTAGTTGGCATTAATACAGACCCTGCGTCCTATTTGAGGAAATACAATGATTTTCACAGAGCTCAAACGCTGCCACTGTGATCATTTTAGGATTTTATTTATATTAAATAAAGGGTTACACATTTCAAGAAATGCACCTTTCTTTTCTTGCTGAGAGTTTGAGGATGTTGATACTGCTGATACTCTCTTGACTTGAGCTATAGATAGTTCATTTACATGCATGACAGATGTATTGATCTTATTTAACTCTTAGCAGGAAGAGGAAAAAAAATTTCTCTTTCTCTCTCTCTAACTGTAAAGTATTGCAGTCTGTTTTTAGATATTAGTTGTGCTACAGCTCCTCATTGTGTGTTTACTATCACTTTTACTATCTGGTCTGTGGGGAGCTTTGGCAGGGATGCTGTGGGACTGCTGCTGACGTAAACCATACCGCAGACACGCACATGTATATACCCACGGTGTAGGGTTTTCCCCCTCTTGCTGCTTGTGGTAAATCTGACTCAAGGGATACAAAACAGTGTAGCTTACTGTACAGTACAAGCATGTATCCAAGCACAAGTACAGTTTTCTGAGATGTATCCCAGGCGTCCATCAGACAGTTCCATCCTTAGCGTTGTGACCTGTGCTGTCACTGCTCCTCCTCTCAGCTCTACCTAAAGTGTTCAAATAAATCCCAGAGGCTGCGTCTGGCTTTGTGTCTCATACTTTCTAGGTAATTGTTGTCGTGACCAAAAACTAATTTTGCAAGTTTATTAAGGCAGGCTTTAATAAAAAATTCAGGCTCCTACACTGTCACCCTGCTGCTGACAGTCTTGTAGTTTGCCTTATTGTACATGGCACGACTAGAAAGGTGATTTATTACCTTTCATTTTTACTTAAAATTGAAAGTTTTTGCTTTGTTACTTTGTGTTTTCATGCTTGTCAGCTTGCTGCTTCATGTGCTTATCTCCCCAGGATAATTTTTGCCTCCTGTGAACCATTTTTGTGTCTTTCCCCTTGCCTTTGATAAATGCTGCAGTACACTATGCACTCAGATCTCTAGATGGCTATATGTCTATATTATGGATTTGCTTTTTATTACACCTGCCAGATACTATTAACGGGGAAGCAGCAGCATAGAGATTTAAGGAATAGGGTTGGGACTGGAAGATCGGTGGCATGTCCCGACGAGTAATGGAAAAAGTGAATGAGAAGCCTTTTCCCTTTCTATGGCAAGAGACACTAAGGAAAGTGAAGTGCCCATAAGAATGACACACACTTCCTTACTAGTCTGCTAGAGCCGCCACAGCAATGCTGTTTTTTCCCTGAAATAAAGCTCATATCAAGAGTTTTGAAAAAAATTAAAATACAAGTAAAAGCTTGTCCGCAGCAGTTGATTAAAGTTTAGTTGGTTTATGTATTACGTTTGCATTTTTTCACCCCGTTTTACCTCTTTCAGTGACCTCTTTTCATCCTTTTCTCCAAATGCATGCAATCACCACTTAAATCCGGAGGTGAAGGGGTTAAAAGCTTTCACTGCAATAAAGAGGGCCCGGCTTATCCCTGAGTCTATTTTTAGAAGTGCACACACAAGATATGTGCACGTGCACGCATGGCGAACAAACAATCATTATTTTTGGTCTCCCGTGTTGATTCTCCTCGTCACGATTGAGCGCTTTGTTACCATGTGTTGCCCAGCTAAAAATGGAGCACGGGACAAGTGCATGCATGACACAACCACTGCCTCTTTTGTGCGGGTGGTCATTGTGCTTAGGTCCATGAGCCTCATCAAGGGTAATTTCAAGCCTTATTGTCACGTTTGTCTGCCGTCCACTTGTGCTGACATGTTGTTTCTACTCTCCAAAACCCAATTACGAAATTGTGGCAGATTGCAAAATGCACTTCAGCGGCGTGTTCCCACAATGCCGCACCCTCTCTCCCTTGCTGAACCCGGTGAACAGAGATGACGCTCCTGCCAGCCAGACGGTTTGTCAGTGCTGTCCTCCCATGCGCCATCAACTTGGCTGAACATGACAGTCCATCCCAGAACAAACCCAGGGGGTCTCTTTTTCAATGACTGACTCCCCTACATGCAAAAGCTTCACTTTGTCCACACGCCATTGAAGTGCAGCATCATCCTGCTGCACCCATGCCTCCCCAAGAAATAACACTTAAGCATGGTATTTATATATGGTGATGTCTTAGTACATGAGAAACGCTCTGTTTTTAATTGGTAGTGGGACAAAAACAGTAGAGAGTGAACATGAGCTAATGAAAGGAATGGGACGCATCTTTTGTCCCTGCGTCTTTTGTCTAGTCCCAGCCGAGAAACGGGATACACTGTGTTCTGCCAACAAGCTGTCAGCCGCAATTACGGTTTACACTGCTGCCTGGGAGCCCAATCCTTGTGCCTTTTTGACATGGTGCTCCACAGTGCTTGACACGAAGCATGGATGTCTGGCCAGGGCATCAAGGAAATACTACTGTTATGCAAGAGGATTAAAGTATCATCTTTGTTGGAACTTGAAACACACAAACACTTAGAAGAAAATATTAAATAATACTCCCTTCCGTCTGTATGCATAGTAGATGCGGAGCAACTGTGAGCTCTCATATTGTGGGTGTTTGCTGTTGTAAGGCCCAGCTACCAAGTCTTTACAGTTGCATCACAAATCTCCTAGCAACCATCACAGATGCCCATTAAGAATCCACTATGTGCAAATATTCACTGAGTATATGAAAAACTTCACAAGAGATCAATGTCAGCTGAATATTTCACACATTCCATGCTTTGTGGCTTAATCTGGCATGTTATCTGCTTTTCACAAGAATCATACAGATTGTGTAATTAAATAAATAAATAACAGTGCAGTCCAGTGAATGAGTAATTATTTGTGACACAACTGGGACGATGCTCATTGGACGCACCGTTCTTCTTGGAGGTGTAACCTGTTTTGTAAACAGAGGACGGCATGCATCAGTCATCTGTTCAACTAACTACCCATGTTTCCAAAAGAGTTGGGATAATGTGTTAAATGCAAATAAAAATGGAATCTATAAATCCATCTTTAAATTAAGTAATAAAAAAACAAATGTTCAATTTGATATGTAACAATACATGCCTCTGTTCAAAAAGTTTTCCCCTGTGTTGCACCTTCAGTTTTATCAAATCTCTGTAATTGTTTGGGAACTGAAGAAAATGGTTGCCGCAATTCTGAGATAATTTCTTATTCATGCTTGACAAATGATTTTAACTGCTGTATAGACTTTGTAATCATACCGTCATGAATGCCTGTTTTTGAAATCTGGGCTGATAACAAACCAAATAGTATCTCTGCTTTTGCAGGGAAATTGTATGCAGTTTTAACCTGATTTTGTTGAATTTTAGTGAAAAACTGTGCTTACTGACGGTGATTTCTGGAAATTTTCCTGAGCTTGTGTATTGGTTTATAACTCAGGAGCTATCAGGTGAAAATGAAGCATCTTCTCAAGCACAGGTACCTCTGAGAAGCCCCAAAACCTGCCTGACAAACACTGATTGGTGAACACAGAACAGGCGCCGTTCTTCAAAAAACAGAAAGCTATCTGAATGACAAAGAAAGAGCACATGCTGCTTTTTCAAATATTGTAAAATTCAGTCAATACAGCAAACAGCAGTGCAGCAACTATCTTGATTACATCCAGGGTGTCATTGTTTTGGTCTCACAGTTGTTATGAATATACATTGGCGACACTTATAAATGACATCATAGTCAAAAGCAGTGGCAAAATGTAACCTTGTAGATCCTGCACCACAATTACAACGTGGAGGCTGGAAGGGCCAATTATAGGGCTGTTCCTGAAAAGTTATGTGCAGTGGCACAACAATGCCACAAACCTCTACTGAGTGTTGTGACATTGTTTACTTATGGTCCACAAGCATGTATCACACTGAACGGGAATTCTTCAGATATTCAAGACACAATTTTTACTGCTGTGGAAATCAGGTTACGTTTGTCTGTTTTTATACAGACCAATGCAGTTAGTCTTTCTGGTTTTTCCTTTCTCAAAATGAAGCTCCTAAATTTACTCCTTTTTGAATGGGAGTTGTGCATTCGCACGACTGTCCTAATAAATCGCATACAAACCCTTAACCAACTATCGCAGCCGTATCTCAAGGGTAGAGGTAGAACGGATATACTGAAAAACCCATCCTCTTGTCAGTGCCTTCCTTGTTGTACAATCTTCATTTTTAATCTTACGCTGAAGTCCACCGCACGACTGTAATGCGTTTTTGGACATGCCACAGACACCAACAGTGTTATTACCAATTTCCAACTAACTTCTGATTTTCTATCAGATGTTTGCATTTACAGGGAAGCACAAAGAAGCACTTAGACACCACACCAAACTGCATTACCACTGTATTTTTCTGAGTCTTCCAGCATGAAATGAGGGTCAGATGGTTGTTTCCGACTGTTCGTGGGATGCAAACTGGTGGAGGCTCACACAGGGGTCACCCATTCTCTTTTATCAGAGGCCATGACGTCAGCCGGTGCCCTCAGGAAGCAAATTTGCGACCCAGAGGAAAAGGCTCTTCAAGGAGAGGCGTGTTTGATTAATCGTATTGTTCCTGTCTGGTTCACCTTGCTCACTGGAGTCACCCTGGATGAAGCAGCCAGAACGGAAGTGCACTGAATGTAATGAGGCTGGTGCATCCTTCCTCTCTTTCTCTGTCACTGTCTCCCTTTGTAAACGGCACAGTGGCACAGACAGACGTCTCATTCTCATTTCTCCTGCATAACAAAGGCCTCTGTCAACATACAGTATGTTGCCGTTGCCAAGACTGGGGTCAAGTTTGCCTCTTGTCTCTCCTAGCAATGTAGTGGACAGCTCTCCACCATTTGCCCATCTCATTACTCTTGCTTCTCTCGCCGTTTACAGCGCCCATCACAACATACATGTTTTTGATGAGAAGTGGCTGCATTTGCTTGAGTTGACTGACTTTCTGCCCGAGGGTAGTGAAGGCTATTTATAGCTCCCCGTCTCCCGATGCTTACCCAGTGGGACCAAAAAGATAGAAGGATGGAAAGGAGGAGAGAAAGATATGAGGGAGCTACAGGGAGGAGGGGCTGCTGTGTAACTAGGCTGCATTTAAGATTGATGGACCCCGTTACCAAGGTATAGGGGACTTCTCTGGAAGTGTGTGGCAGTTTGTTGCTTCATTACATTGCTCTCCCTCATCATCTGTCCCATTCCCCTGCTTTGATGTTCCTACACACACCTATGCTCCCTCTTCCATGTGCGTGTCAGGTATCAACTGTGTGGTTTGCCTGAAAGCTTATACGCTTTGTCTAACTAACCACAGACAGAGACACGCATCTCCCTAATTCCCCACACTTAAGTCAGAGATGTAAAGCTGCTACCAGTAATTTGTCCAAAAACGGGCGTAGAATTACTCCAAGCCACAGGTGTCATGCACACACAGATGTGCTTCATTTCCATTGCAAAATGCAGCAGTGTATGTGTCATTTGAATAGGCTCGTCAGGGGATATCAGCGATCATTGATGCAGATCGGTTTGTTTTTGGAGAGGTAGCGTGACCACCTTGTAATATTTCCTTACTTTTTACATAATGTCGGACACCGTGCATATGCTCGGGACCGCAGAAGTTTGAATTTGAATGTCACCTGTTTTGAGGTGTTTTTTTAGTCCCAACACATCCTTATCTGGCATCCGCCGGTAAGATCATTTAGTCAAATAAAACCATATATGTTGAGATCCGTTTCAGCAGGACCAAGCCCTCGCAGGGATTGGTGCATCAGTGGGGTGCAGCCATTCATGCAAGGTGGTGCGAGACGAATACACATACATAATCAGCGCAAAATGCATCCTCTAGCTTCATGGCTAATTAAGAGTGTGCGTCTTTGTGTATGTGCCAGTCTGGTCCAGAGAGAATTCCAGAAATAGATCATGCACAGTGAGACGCTTGCCTGTTTTCCTCCCTTTTATTCCTCCGAAGGGATTTTACATGGATTTTCATCTCGCATCCAAAGGAATAATTGCATGTTTGTGCACCTCAGATGTTGTTGAGCTTTGTGCTCAGAATATATATGGATCAGGTGCTCATGTTTACTAAAAATACATACACATATAGAGGATAGATGTAGCAGCAGCCACAGGTTTGTGTATAGCCGCAATGCATGACAATTCCATCCTTTCCTCCCTTTTTTGCGCCGTTTTGTTGTTTTTCCTCCATCTTTCCATCGCCTCATCCTCCCTGCTTCCCTCTCCTCTCTCCCCTCCTTACCTCTTTCTCCCCCCACCCCCTGATGCATCCTCCTCCTCCTCCACTCCTCTTCGTCGCTCTGCTTTTTATAGCCATGTCTTCCCAGGGCTCGGCAGCTACAAAAGCCTTTTCATGTTGCCACTATAATTACAGCCTACACACACATGGACAGACATGCATACACACACACACGCACATGCACGTTAGAGGAGTGTCTTTGTGTCTGCATGTGTGTGCGTTGTATGTGCGTGCTCTGCATGTGCTGTTACACACAAAAGGGTGAGCTATTTTTACCTCTCTCCCTCCCTCTCCTCCTCTCCATCACTCCCCCCATCCCCCTCATCCCTCTCTGCCGCTGCTGCCAGCCACATTTGCTATGCTGAGCACAGGCAGTATCAGTCAAGCCCCAGCTCCCTCCTCTCACACATTCACACACAAGCACACACAAGCGGGTGAATGCTGCTCCCATCGGTATCCCTCAGACTGTTTTAGAGCATCTCTGCACATCTACCGCTCGCTCTCTCACCGGTCATGGAACAAGCTCAGGTGTTGGTGGCTGCGCCGCGGCATGTGCTCGCCACTGTGTTGATGACCTGAAGCCCGCTTTCTCAGACTGTGGTTTTAACTGCCCGATTAGCAGGTTTGCTGCTGGAAGCTCGTCTCAATGTTGCGGACCATATTTGAAGCGGAATGTTCTCTCTCCCCCACAGAGGGAATCCTGGGAAAGGAGCAGCCGCTCGAAGTCCTGAAGACATCGGCGCTCAACCACATCCCAACAGGTTGGACACTCTGGATGTTTGTTTGGGCGCACGTGTGTGTGTGTGAGCTTGTATAAACCAGAGCCTGTGTGTGTGTATATTTGTGTGTGTGCACAGACGTGATTTCACTATTAACCACATCCTGTGTGACTTTGCATGTCTATTTGTTTCTCCTGTATTAAAGGCTGTATTAAATTGTCATATCATTTATGAGGTGCAGAAGCACTTTGTCTGATTGATGGTTGACAGGTTTGAGAAGAGACTCTACTGCCTTCTGTATGTTTTATTTACGCTGTTATCTCACTGTACCATTTTGTTGAATGAAAATCTAGCTGTCTGTTTGCAAGCGTACGTGAAACTGAATATCCAAAGAGGAACAAGAAATACATCAAAACAAACTATTGGGCATCTCGCTGCAAGTTCCACACAGTTTAATTGCCCCAAAACACACCAAAGCTACCCCTTGTGGACCCCCAAGTTTGGTCAGATCACGATCATTAGTAGTGTATTTTACATGTGCCTCCAATACAAATGAAGAGAGCTCATAGGAGTGAGGAAGAGAACTGAGCAGAGATGAAGCAGTGTAGAGGGAGGAGAGTACACAGACGAAAGGGGCACAGATGGAGAGATGAGGTAATCTGAAGGAGAAATGAGTCTGAGGTAATATATGCATAATGCATTATCTAATTCTGTAATGAGCAAGCTTCAACTGCTCTCACCACAGAGAACAATTTGGTTGTCCCAGCTGAAAATTTAAAAAAAATGGTAAAAGCATGGTTTACAATTTGCTTTCCATGCTGCTTTTTCTGTGGTATTACAGAGCAGCGATATGAGGAGGTGCAGTAGATGCTGTCAGGTCAGACAGCCTGTTGCTGTAGGAGAACAAACAACAAAGTTTGTTCTTTACTTTGACCCTAAGCGTCTTTATCTTGTAGAAACCTCTCTCATGTTGTTGGGGTTATTTTCTGCATGCCTCCGGCTGCACTGATAAAATATTGAAATCCGCCGGAGTGACTTCATCAGATATTCTCAAAATCTGTTGTCTTGGATACAGAGCGGCTTGGGGCCTCCACGTTGGTATGACCCGGACCGCTTGGATCATCTCCTGATGGGATGGAAGAGAGAATGCGCCTGTTAAAGTGTACTCAGCTGCAGAAAATCTAACATGCAGTTGTTGCATCGTTAAAGCCCTGACCGCTTTGTCATCTGAGCCTAATGTAATCAGATGCTGGTGGTTGTGTTTAAGCACACAACATGCAGTGCTTTCTTTTGGAATGCAAAGCTGTGGTTGTAGCACCTGCACAAAGCTACATGACTGAAAGCAGACACCTGAGTTTGGTTTAGCATAAATTAGTACTTCTTGCTTTAAACACGTATGCTTTTTGGCACTTTAAACTTTTGTTAAACTGATAATTTGAACTAGCAGCAAATCTGCCGAAGTCTAAAGTAGAGATGTCACAATTTAGGTTCAAGCTTCTTATTTGTTCAAATGCTGCCATGTCTTATGTAATCCTAAATCAAATGTTTGGAGGTTTTGGAGTGCTACTCTGACATATCAGGCAATTTTAAGGCAGTACACAGGGTTTTAGAAAATGGTATTTTTCACTATTTTTAAATTTTTATCGATCAAATAATCAATTGAAATAATGCTCAGCAGATAAATTGATTCATATAAATAAATACCTGCAGCTCTGATTGAGCTTTGTTGTTGAACCAGAGATGCAAAACATTAATCGGTCTAACTTTGAAAATGAGAAAATACCAGGCACAGCGTTAGTTCAGGCAGGCTCAGCCACAATCACAACCTTCCAATGGTAAATTTTATATAGGTTGCAGGGTTTAAGTCGTTTTACCCTGCCTGTAGTTGCGTACTGCTTTGCAACCCATTTCCAACCTTTGCTGGACACAAGCTCCTTTTTTCATGCTTGATGTTGTTGCTGGTGCCTGCTCTGTTCTTTATGGGGCTGTTTTCCTGTTGCTCTAGGCCCCATAGCTTTCCATGGTTGTACATAGGAGGTACTAGTAATACTTATGTGATTTAAAATTTTTTTTAAACTTATGGTCATATTTAACCTTTATTAGACAAAAAAGTGGAGAGAGTGAGGGAAATGACATGATGGAAATGGTTTGGGGCAGACTCAAATCAAGGCCCCTGCGGAAGGGATTCTAGCCATATATGGGCCACCTGCTCAACCGAGGGGGTGTAGAAGTAACATTGTTGTATAAATATATGAATAGATCAAATATAAATTACTGCTAAATGTAAAGGGAAATCTTCATTTGACGGTTTTATTCATTTACTCTCACTGTAAATTGAATACAGCATTAACAACAAGTACCTTGTTGTGTCCCAATACTATTTGTGGTATTGGGATGGAACAAGGTAAACCTGATCTAAGTATTTCTGCATCAAGTCAGGGAGTAGAAATAGTACAAACAGTGCTCTTGTTCAGGGCTCACCTCCCATTGAAGTGTGCACTTATTGTACTGAACGCAGCTTTGCATAAAAGCCTTTCTCACTATCCCTTATTTGTGTGTCATCCCAGGTACTCACATGCTTAATTTAAGTCTTGGTCCAAATGCTGAGATGGACTTTTGCACGTACTGCACCTCAACCTGCACACGTCACCCCCCTTGAGCTCTTATATGTTGTGTCTTTGCCATCTCCTTCCTCTTTGGCTGCCGTGCTGCAGACCATTGTATGATGTCATTAAGACAGCAACAAGTCAGCGCTTGCATTCGGAAGAACAAGACTTGCTGCACCTTGACACGTTCCCCATGCCACGCCCTACCTGTTTCTTTCTCTACCTTGTCAGAGGGCGGTCTTTTTTCCCCCCCAGGTTACCGTACCCTTTCAGAGCAAGATCAGTCAGTCTTTGGTGCAAGCTTATGACCAGAAAAAGTTCTTATCATGGCCAAGAGTTTGAGTACTCATTTAGAGCGGCTGAAAGAGAAAATTTCATGCGGCCCACCCTCGGAGGCAAATAAGTAAATGCGGCTATTTTCCACCATCAACAGATGTGCTACTTGTTGCCTCTCATCTCATCCTGCTGCTAAATTCACTGTGAAACCTGTTCTTTCCCGTCTCTTCGCACTGTGTCAAAAAAAGACCTCAGCCACATTGTACTGAGGCTGCTCTAAACAGCTCCACTCAGCTCAGTATGACATCTATTAAGCCTAACGAGTGTGGAGCTCGGCTAGTCAGACCGTGGGATATACACTGTGCGATCCCAGTCTCAATTCCAGCCCTCTGCATTGTCTGGTATAAATAGATCTGCAATCGGAGCCAGAAGAGTTGTGGAGTGCGCCCGAGGGGTTGTAAACAGATTGTGATTTGTTGCGGGGAGATGGAGGGAAGGAAGGTGGGAGGGAGGGAGCTATTGAGCAGGGAAGGACGCAGAGCAGGGCCGCGGGATAGGACATGGGGATGGAGGAACCTGCTGGCAGGGAAGGTGGTGTAGAGGAAAAAGTTGGTAGCTGAAGGAAGAATGTGCCATCCCTCTGGCACAGGCTTATTTAGATTACAAACTGTTATAGAGAATGCCTTATGTGCTTACAAATGCTGTATATTGAACTTAAGGAAACTTAAATATTTAAAGGAAAAAAGAACAGAAATTTGAGGCCTCAGCTTCCTTTGGCTTCTCTCTCTGAAGTCGGAGCTGAATCATTTTTCAGATCCAAGAGGAAAACTCCTTTTACAGTCTGACAAACTGGAATTGAACTGAAGTCCTTGCTCCTGTCAAACCTGATTCAGGTAAATACATCGTCAGTTGTGTAAGACTTCTGGAAGCTCCTGCAGTCTCCCCTGAGACAGCACGTTTGTCTTTGTTTTGGTTTGGTGGAAGTGCCCTCATATTATCTTCTATCTCACACGCATCAGTAAACTGAGGTATGTCTTTGACGTCAGTGCTTGTATACAAAGATATGCTGATATCAGAGTTTATCTTGTCCAAGAGGCAGATTGATCTCATGGGCTTCCCATTGACCACAAATGTGTGTGCTTTTTTTAAATGTATGGCCTGTCTGTGCTCTACCATGCATGGTTAGTTAAGCTTGAGTCAAGTGTGTTTTGACATTTAAAGGGGGGAGCTGTCTCAAGATAGTCAGTCAAACAAAATAAGATTTCTAATGAACAGCTACTGTAATACATTTTTTGACCTTGACTAATGCAACTTATTATTTTCACTCTGTTTAAGTGTAGTTTTGTTAGTATGATACAATAAAGTCAGTAGTTAATAAACAGACTTAGGCAGAGGCCAAATCTCTATATATGCCCACTGATGATGTAATGATGTGCCAAATGCACAGTTTAGTTTACACTTTGATTTTTTTTTCCTGTTTAAAAAATGGGAAAGAATCATTCACCACAGGCTAAATAGAAACTCAGTTTTCCAGATGTATTTCCAGTTCACTCCAACACCAAACTTGAGAGCTTGATTGATTTATTTGATTTTATTATTGAATCGTGCAAAAAACACTGCCCATCTTCACACGGCTAACTGGCAGAAGCAACATGAGCTAGTTGCTAACTAGTTTGTCATCACATAAACACTTTTACACACATGCTGTTTACACGAGCACTAAGTGTCTCTTCATAAGAGTCCTAGTTAAACTGTGTTTGGCGTGGCTAACATAGCAGCAGCAGTGTCCGGGCAGATTGCTACAGCTGATGAAGCCACTGCCCTCACATAATCCTCTTGTTTCATCTGTGTTTACATTCATGCACTGAGCTGCTGCACTTAACTTTTACAGTGTCTCTATGTACCATGGACACCTCTAGTAATAACATAATGAAACTTCCTCAGCAGCAGCAGCAGCAGGTGGGGGTGTCACAACGCAGGAAAATGGAAGCTTAGCACTGTTCGACCCCTAATGTTCAGACTGCAGTCTTATCAGTTAAAGCTTTCCTCCAAACCAAAAGACAAAAACATTTTCTGCACATTGAAAAGAATTATTTTGAAAAGTAAAGGTGAACTATACATTTTTTAATTTGTGAAAACATTGTTCCATGATTTAATCTAACCATCAGAAATGCTTGGGTTTTAAAATTTACAGACGTACTTTTTACATGAGAGAATTTTTATCCATCCATCCACCCATCCACCCACCCATCCATCCATCCACCCATCCATCCATCCATCCATCCTCTGCTGTTGGTCCAGATCATGGGGGCGATCTCATGTACACGAAAATGATTGTGCATCAACACAAATTTGGTTTGTGTTATTTTGTAATGAATCCCAAACGTGTCATAAGTACTTTGTAACTGACTTCATTGAGTGTTGTAATGGTTTTCAAGACTTTGTAAGTAGCCAGTGTTGTTGTGGCAGTCAAGGTGCTAGTTTTGAAAATTTGTCAAACTCTCATGAAGGGTTACGATTTTATAAATCTAGACAGCATGTTGCAACAGAATCATAAACTGTTGTAATTGCTTCCTAAAGGTTGTATATGCATTCTAATCTTTCGCAAACACATGTTTTACCCCTCAATGAAGCGTCACAGATATGTACAGAGCACTTGTGTGGCTGGTATGACGCCTCACTGTGTGAAAGTCGTTAATACCTTGTAACATAACATAAGAATTCGTAAAATTTTCCTAATTTTTCCTAAAGAATTTTTGAGATTTTGTATCTTTATAGTAACCACTCCATAATGGTTCACAAGGAGTTGTGTACACATCAAAACCACTTCTCAGCTGTTTCATAAAAACTGCACTCCAGAGGCCACACTGCAATGAATTATTATGAATTTTATGTCACAATGATTCATAATCAAATTTTGCACAAGTAATAACTCAGGTTAAGCAAAGATGCCTAGACGTCCCTCTCCTGGGCCACCTCCTGCAGGTCCTCAGAGACTCTACTGTCCCTGAGGCCTGGGGCCTTCTCCCAGTTGGAGAAGCCTGGAACACCTCACCAAGGAGGGACCCAGGAGACGTCCTAGTAAGCTGTCCAAACCATCTCAACTGGCTCTTTTTGATATTGAGGTGTAGCAGCTCTACTCCAAGGCCCTCCCGATTGACTGAGCTCCTCACCCCATCTCTAAGGGAGAGAGCCCAAGCCCAGACACTCTTCAGAGGAAGTAAAATCAAAAGCAAGATACAAAAGACAGATGACTATCAAAATCAAAGTCACATGTACAGAATCAAAAAGCCGTTCCCCCGACCCACGGTGTGTAACTAAAAACAGGAAGGACTAAGACAGTGGAGAAGTAAATGAGTAATAAGTAGATAAATAAAGCAGAGGTATACGTATATGTGTGACTATACATACATTCCTACATACATATATACATTTATATTCACATACATATAACTGAAAGGGGAACTCCTAAACACACAGACAAAGCAAATCACACTAACACTCTTTGTCTAATAAAATGTGCTCATCATTATTATTCAAAGCTGATTGTGCTTAAATGTTTCCAGCCAACTGTTGAAAAGTTGTAAAGTTGAATACTTTTTTAGATACAAGTCATGAATTGGAGAAACTGGAAATCAGAATCAGAATACTTTATTAATCTCAGAGGGGAAGTTGTGTTTTGTTACAGCCCCTAAGCTATATATAAATAAATATAAAGTTGAAAGGCAGTAGATATAAATATTAGAGGTAAAAAATATAAGAAATATAATATAAAATTAAATAAACAAATAAACCTGTCTGTATGACTCGCAGTATATAGCATAAATAACTAAATGCTAAATGCCAAATTTGCATTTTTTTATCAAAAGGTTTTTTTTTTTTTAGTTTTGTAGAACATCTAATTGCTAAAAGCTTTTTGAAAAGCTTTTGCATGAAGGACACCAAGGACAAAGAGGTTTATTTATTTTTGCATACAAACAGTATGTTAGCTGATGTGACAGTAGAGATCAGTAAAAGGGAAAAAAATATTACAAGGACAAACCGCTTTGACCCATATGTGCTCCTCCACATATTTATTTTTGTCAACAAAATTTCAAAATAAAAGGTAGATTAAAAAACTTATGGAGATATAATTGAGCCAGTTGTTTGATATCAGTCTCTAATTTTACTATGTTCCTCCCGCTTTAATGCATCTGGGGTGCTTTCCTGCGGGAAAAGTCCTTACTCTGCTTCACCTGAAACCATTTTGTGGTTTTATTTGTTTGGGAAATGTAGGCAAATTCCAGTCTGGGAATTTGAGCGCACAGTATTAAACCACACAAGCAAGGCACGGAGTGAAAGAGAGAGAGAAATGGTTATAATGAGCAAAGGGGGAGGATGAGAAGAGGATGGGACACCCTGCAAGCGAGTGGGAGAAGGAGGAAGAGAAAATAAGTGCACTACAAACCAGCATGGAGGGTTTTCCTTGGCTGTAGAAGCAGAGAGTGCAGAGTGGGTACAGAAAGAGACAGAGGGAGAGAGAGAGTGCTCTGTGTGAGAGTGTGTGTGTGTGTGTGTGTGTGTGTGTGTGTGTGTGTGTGTGAGTGAGATGTTGGTTCCTGG
>VUQH01002844.1:0-14405 GCA_015106775.1 Etroplus canarensis
GCTGAAAAAATCAACAGCTGTTTGTCATAAAAGCTTCTGCAGGTGGTGCAATACCTTTTGCCAATATGGTGTAGGTATCTTCAAGTCCCTGTGTGTACATGGTGTACACGTGCAGG
This sequence comes from Etroplus canarensis, assembly GCA_015106775.1. Taxonomy (NCBI): domain Eukaryota; kingdom Metazoa; phylum Chordata; class Actinopteri; order Cichliformes; family Cichlidae; genus Etroplus; species Etroplus canarensis. The sequence continues at coordinate 117 of VUQH01002844.1, forward strand.
TAAGAGACTAACAGTTACTACTGCTTTCACACTTACTCACAACAGAAATTTACTTAAAGCCAGCCAATAAAGCATAAAGGGAATCTCAAGTCCCATCTTTCTACCCTTCCCACCTATAAAGAGTGTGTCGTAACAATGCCTTGCACAGGTATTGGACTTTATCTCTTGCACCTTCTCATTGGACGGCTTCCATTTTCTGGGGACAGATTTAGAGCTGGCCATAGGGCTGCTATTATGCTATTATAAAAATATGGTTGACCTTTGAGGATCAGGGATGGTTTAGAGCTGGACTGCTCCTTCCCGATGCTGTTTGGACAGCCTGCTCTTATCAGTCTTATTAACATATGCCAGTCTCTCTAAATGTTCTCAGTCACTTTATTAAAAAATTTAAGTACAACAGTATAATTTTTATGATGCCTATAAAGGCACTGGTAGCCCACATTTATTTTTTCATGAACAGTGAACTTTCAGAAAGAACCTCAATAGGTTACATAATTAATTTCTGCTCTCTGTAAGTCCATTGCCATATAGTCCAAAGTCCTGCTCTTTTGGTCTTCGTTTTAACCTTGTTTACCTATCTATCTTTTCTATACTTTAAATCTCAACTATGATGCTGCTATTTATCCAAAGTACTATAATTAAAGGTATTTCCATATCTGCATTAATTATCTTTATGTACATATGCACACTTTTCCTATTCTGACAATATATTTCAACAAATAGCTAGACAGAAACACTTTTCTAATGTCTGTGTTTGTCAGTAAGTGAGCTGCTAGGAGTCTACAGAAGCAGTGCAGTAGTAACTGTGTTTCTGACCCCATCATGCTATCTGTTCTAATGATGCTCAGGCCTCCATCAAAGTAGGGACCCCCTGTGGCTCCTGGGGGCCCCTGGGCTCAGGCACAGTTGCTCTGGTTCGGTTTTTTCCCCTTACTGCTTGAGGCTCGGCACAGTAATGAGAAACAGAATTTAAAGAAAAGCAAAACAAAACAACAAAAAACCCCTCAATCTTAGACTGACATGCAGTCTGTGTTCAGTCAGCTTGCTCTTTTTCTCCTTGTCTGTATCAAAAACAAAGATTGTTTTAATGGAGCAGTTCAAACACACTGGGCAGCTTTTGTTCATTGCAACATTTTTCTCTTCCTCACACGCACACATGCAATTCACACAAACAGGGGGGATTAGTGTAGAGTGCGCACACATATGGATTGATATGTTACAGTTTACTGGACCGATGCAAGACAGAGGGGAAAAGTATTGATTTTTTGCCAATATGGCTGCGTGTTGATCCTGGGGCCACATTCATTTTCATCACTCAGATACAGGGGGAAAAAGCAGAGGAGTGTCACACTTGTTTTGCCAGTTTCCATGGCAACAAGGATCATCCAAGTCAGAGGAGGTCAGGCCGCTGGTGAGAGGCGAATCTGGGTTCACTGAAATCAACATTACACGAAATGCCCTCCACAATTCTCTTGCTGTCTGTCTGTCTGTCTCTCTGTGTCCATCACCTTTTCTGTCTTAAACTGCGCTTTCTCCTCTTTCACAAGCATCATCACATTATCTTACCCTTCAAACAATTTTCTGTTGCTCCCACATCAGCAAGCAAACTCTGTGATAGTATGAATAAGAGCACCAATGCCCCATGTGTTCCTGTGGAACCAGCCACCAAAAGAACACTGGGGACTTCCTCTGCATTTGTGAAGTTTAAACAGATCACTTGCCTTCCTCTTATGTTCCTCCACTCTCTTTTCAGGGTTCTGACCGGGCTGCATCCTTCACTCCTCAGGCTTCATCTTGGATTGAAGTTTATGATTGCCGTCCTGGATTTGTTGTCACTGTGTATTTGGGTGAAATTTTGTTTCACGGCTCCTCGTGCAATTTTCTTGGGGCTGACTGGCAGCTGATTTCAAGAGAGGTGTGAGAGGAGGAGAGGATAGCTGCAAACTGACTGAGGCCGACTGACTCTCCTCAGGTGATAATTGGCTGCTGATGCAACATCCAACCCCTTGTAATTAATCTTTGTTTTGTGTTCGTGTGAACATCACAAACGCGATTATCTTATATTATGTAATAGATGGCAAAATAAAGCTCTGGGTAATGGTTAGGTATCCCTAAAATACACATACATGGAGTTGGCTGCTTCTTCACTTTATATAGTGATATATTTTCTAAGGTGAAAAAATGTTATATAGGGCCAGTATTTGATTACTGTATAAATTTGAGGTTATTAGATGCAACGAGTCTGAAGAAAGCTCCCATAGTGTCCAAGTATATGCAATAATGCATTTTTACTCCTTCCAGATACTGAATAATAATAAAGTCAGTAAAGAAAGCTGTCTTTGAAGACTCTCTTTTAAATACCATCCCACCGACACAGTTTGCACCTGAAATGAAGAAGCAGAATTCATTAACATCATTCTAGTCCAAAAGAGACAAGATGACATAATTATGTGGAGTCAGCACAGTGTCCTATGATGGCTAGTCAACATTTGTGACTCTCTGGGTAGCCCTAATACTAACCCTTAAACAACAGGTGTCCAACCTGCTGCTCCAGAGTCGCGTGTGGCTCCCCGTGGCTTTGACAAAGGTAGATGAATATGGAAATATATATGTATATATTTTTTTTAACATTTTCATCATTTTATCATTGCTGTACTGCAAGTAAATTCCCAATTTGTAAAAATATGCAACTTATACAAACATTTAAAATCCCCAGCACCTTATCCCCTTTCCTAAACAGTTTTCAATGCCAACACTGCAAGCTTACTGATATGCTTGATCTGGAATTAATTAAGAAATAAATTTAAATTAGCTCTTTTTTTCCCTTTTGCAATATTTAAACCTGTTTGGCTGCTATATGTTTTAATTATCAAAGTAGGCTAGCTCTAATTTATTTAATTTACACACAGAGTGACCTGCAAAGCTTCATGGCTGCTTAGTTTTAAAGTAGGCCTAAAACATACTAATTGGTTTTTTTCTTTCATCTTACAATTGTTTTTTTTTTTTTTTTTTTTAAAGACCCTGTCACACCTTGATGATTTAACAAGTGTATGCCAATGTAGGAAAAAACTGCAAATACGCTGGTGTAAGAGCACGCTGAAGTATGCCAGTATATGTCGTAGTATGGCAACGTTGGCGGAAAATTTTGAGCATGCACAAAATCTCTGACATTTGCCAGCGTATGGCTCGTACGTCCCACATACGCGGACCATACGTTGCAGGTACTTTATGCATACTTGCGTTACTCATATGTCAAAATACATGGCGATAATGTCTAGCGTACCCAAAACGTATTAATAACCTATGAATAACATGTTTTTAACATATGTGCAACATATATCAAACTTATGTCCAACAGATATTGTAGACGTATTTGATACAATCCAGTCGTACTGTTTCTAACACACAGCTACCGTATAATTGTGTATGTGGTGCGTTTAAGGAAGTGGTATAAATTTGCCTCAAGTTGTGAATGCCGGCAATATGCTAGCATTCGTTGGTATTACTTTCTATATATATATGTTAGCAATATGTTGTGTATACGTCCATTTAACATCATTGTTCTGCGTATGCCAGTGTTTTAGAGGTATTTGGATGCATCGGCATAAGCTTGTTAAGTCGTCATGGTGTGACAGGGCCCTAATAGAAGTAATGAAAAGGCTAACTCACACACACATATACTAAAAAAAGTAAACAAACACGCAAAGTAAAACAATTACTTAAAATTTTAGTCCCGTAGTTTCATAAATACAACAGAGTGGTATTGAAGATACTAATGAAGATGCAGCTGCTGCCACTGCAAAGTTATTACGTGTGTTGATTTTTTTTTTTAAATTATTAACACCCTATTAATAATGTCAGTAGACTACTTTACACTTGTTGAGTTGTGACACCTCCATTTCAATGCTCAAATATGCCATGGCTCCACACAGTTTTTTTTGGTCAAAATTTCTTGAAAAAAGCTCTCTTTATCATAAATGTTGCCAGCCCCTACCCTAAACCTAAACCTAAAAAAATGCCTTGACTTCAAAATGTGATGATTTACACAAAGTCAGTTTGTTGTAGTAATAGTGGACATGCAATATATTACTGTATATAAAGTGGATAGCCAGTAAGTGTGAAGGAATCAATATGTGCTGTCAAAATGTTGCCTAGTGTTTTCAAGGTAGGATTGAGCCAAGGAGAAGAAATAACAAGATGAAGAAAAAGAGGACTAATTACAAATAAAGATTAAGGAGTATATAGGATAATATAATCATAACAGTGGAGACCACATGTATCAGTATGTATTTCAATATCACCCATCATTGTTCGATTTTACTTCTCTACACTCCAGCAATACCAGTATGTTGGCATGACAACACATCCATTTCAACTTAAACCAACAATAGTTTCAGCCAGGCACAGTACATTGGTCTCTAATGTTGGTTGGGGAAAACTGAATCCTCTTTCCAGTCAAAATTAATCTGTGAAAGGGAGAATAAAAAACATGTTCTGAGTCTGTAACGTCACAGAAAAATGTGTTATAAACCACCCAGCCTAATTTGAACGGTTGAAAATAATTGCCAAGTTTATAATTTAGCTTTCAAAATCATGAAATTGATCTGCATTCTCTGCTTTGAAATGTTGAGAGATTGTGTACATTGAAGGTGCCAATTCACAGCTCTCACAGCGGCTCAAGTGGACTAGACCAAGCAGGCAAATGAAGCAGGGCATAGAGAACTAAAAGGGAATATTTTGTCATTTTGATGGTCTTTTTTGGTCAGTTTGGAAAGCTAATTTTTAACCTAACCAACAATGTGGCTGGAAGCTGCAGTAATGGAGGCTGCACGATCAAGATGGGTTTAACCTCATAGTCAGCTGAGGCCTTTCTGTGTGGACTTTTTATGTTCTCCTTATGTCTGCATTTGTTTTTTATGGGTTTGTGACTTATTGTCTGCGTCTTTGTTTTAGCCCTGTGAAGTACTGGCGATCTGTAATATGGTGAACTGCTAATATTAACATAAAATTCTGATCTGCACATGTTGCACCTGATACATAGGTACTGTGTTCTAAGACATCAAGTAATCATAAGAACAAGATAACATATATTCATTAGTGGGCATTAATTGCCAACAGCGACAGTGCACGAGGTTTCAGCGGGTGGGGAGGATGATATCCAACTCCAAAGGAAGTTGTGGTTGTGATTCTCAGCTCTCCATCAATTTGGCTCCTCATTTAAATAAAGAGACTGAGTTCTACTAAGCCTGGCAGGACAGAGGCATAGCAGGATAGCTACTTGCAGGCTGTAAAAATGGAGCAATAACTCAAGCTCCAGCAGGAAAACCACTTGTGCTAATGTGCTTCAGTAATTATAACATTTTAATGTTATGGGAGGAGCCAAGTTAAGGAAGCTGCATCAGTAAATTATTGTGCATTGATTTTGAAGAAAAATAGCTAAACGTTCTAACTACACAGTTCAGCAAAAACTTTTCACATGTATTCTGCAGTTCATTTCTCACATACACTCACCAGCCACTTCATTAGTTACACCATTGCTGCCACGTTGGGCCCCCTTTTGCCTTCTTTGTGGTATAGATTCAGCAAGGTGCTGGAAACATTTCTCAGTTTTTGGTCTATATTGACATGATAGCATCATGAAGCTGCTGCAGAACTACCATTCCACCACGTCTCAGTGGACTTTGGAGTCCATTTGAGTACAGTGAACTCATTGTCATGTTCAAGTTTGAGTTTGAGATTTTGAGATATGGCGCTTTATCCTGCTGGAAGCACCTATCAGAAGAAGGGCACACTGTGGTCATAAAGGGATAAACAAGGTAAGCAACAATACTCAGGTAGGCTGTGATGTTAAAACAATGCTCAGTTGGTACTAAGGGACCCGGAGTGTGCCAAGAAAATATCTCTCACTCCATTACACCAGCAGCAGCAGTCTGAACTGTTGATACAAGGCAGGATGGATCCATGCTTTCATGCTGCTTATGCCAATTTCTGACCCTACCATCAAATGTGGCAACAGAATTAAAAACTCATCAACATTTTTCCAATCTTCTGTCATCCAGTTTTGGTGAGCCCACGTGAATTGTAGCCTCACTTTCCTGTTCTTGGCTGACATGAGTGGCGCCTGGTGTGGTCATCTGCTGCTGTAGCCCACTGGCTTCAAGGTTTGATGTCTTCTGCATTCAGACATGCTCTTCCTATCCTGTAAAGAGTGGTTATTTAAGTTATTGTTGCCTTCTTGTCAGCTTGAAACAGTCTTACCCTTCTTCTCTGACCTATGGCATCATTTTTCCCCAGAGAGCTGCCACTTAATGGGTATTTTTTCTTTTCTGAACATTTTTCTATAAACCCTATTGCCCCAGTAGATCAGAAATTTCTAACCAGACCACCTCATCTTGCACCAAAAACCATTCCATGTTCAGAGTCCCTTTCTTCCCCATTCTGATGTTCAGTTTGAACTTCAACAACTCGTCTTGATCATGCCTGCATGCCTAAATGCATTGAGTTGCTACCATGCAGCTGGCTGATGAGAAATTTGTGTTAATGAGCAGTTGAACAGATATACCTAATGAAGTGGCAAATCTTTGATTTTCCTCACAGAAACTAAACTTCAGTTTATGCCAGACTGAAGAGAGAAAAAGAGATTAACAAACTTTCAGCTTTATTCAATATCAGATGAAAAGTTTTTGCCAAAAACAAATCTTCAGCAATTGCAAATAGCTGCCATACACAGAAAGCGAATTAAACGAATATTTGCAAAAACGTACTGAACGTAATACACTTCATCATTTTACATAATCAGCACTTTTTTGTTTGGTAAGAGGGTTGAATTACGCATGGATCTGTTATTTTTTTATGTTATTGTATTTCAAAGATGAAATTTTAATGAACAGTTAGTGTGAAATGTTTATTATTTTTACTCAACCAATGATTAGACAACACTGCTTTGCATTTAATTTCAAAATCATGCTGATGGTGATATTTGCAGTACAGTATATTGTTCATTCTTCTCCACTGGCATACACTTGAGTATCAGCTTATGGGATAATTTTATGTAAAAATCGCAAAGAAAGGTGTATTATTCTACAAAGTTAATTAGAATACATTTTTTTGAAAACAATATTACAGTATAACTTTTCAAATAATACAGATCCGGTAGTTTAAGTCATTACATTGCAGCTGGTGATAAGCCATGAAAATTACCTGACAGAGTACAAGGCAGAGATAAGAGGCAGATAGAATGAGCATCTATCTTACTGTGTTAATTAAAGATAATCAGTCCTTAAAGACATCCAACTCTTCAAATTAACACAAAACGGTGAGTCCAGCACTCTCCTCAGAGGGAAAGAGACAGAAAACAGAGATATAAACACAAATAGAGATAGAAACTGTTTCCACCCAACTGTCAAACAGACTTATGAAATGTCACCAAAAAGTAAAATGTTAATTATGTGTGTTTCTGCTGAGATGGTGTCACTATACACTTCTTAAACACAGAACAGATATATAACGAGAATACATGCAGGAGATAGCTAGAAGTGATTAGCGTATTATTTATTCATAGCTGATGTTGTCATGTTGTCTGAGAATGACTATAAAGAAATGTGTATGATAATCTACTAATTAAGTTTGCCTTAATATCAAGTCCTGTGTCAATCTAAAAGTTATTTTAGACTCAAAGTGAGTGGTGGCTGATGTCTTGAGGCTTTCTTTCTAACAGTTCCTTTATTTCTGTAAGTATTTATTTTTCTAAAGGTGTAAAACCTCAGGGCGCCATTTTGGAGATGAAAATGCCCTCACATATGATGGTGGAAGACAAGCATAACTGTAAGAAGCTTAATTAAGTTGTGTCAACAGGCAGAAGTGTAATCTAGGATTTTCAATAACCTTGTAAGAGCAGGAAGAAGACGAAAACAGCACTAGGACGTTGGGGTCATTACTCAAAAAACTACACATTAGTTTTTAAAAACATAATGCATTGTAAAATGTACCTTCGGCTGCTCCCTTGTATCTTCCCCACAGCAGATTACTTTGCATTGGTAATTTGGCGGAGGTTTTACACTGGATGCCCTTCCCAACGCAACCCTCCATGATGCGAGGGGTTGTGTGTCCACCTGGAATCAAACCAGGGACCTTTTTCGTTGGAAGGCAAATGTGTAAACCACTACACTATGGTGGCACACACACACACACACACACACACAAAAGTAATGCATTATGTTACTTAATTACTCCCTGGAGAAAGTAATGAATAATCTACTCATTTAATTACTTTTGTGTTACTTCACAACATGGCCTGAGAGTCACTGTCACACAATTACCACTTAACAATATAAACCTTAGGCTACATGCCCACGCACTGACACAAATCCCAATCCTAATGAGGCGAACATACAAAAGATCTTTCTTTTAGCATCTAAGTATTAACACAAAGCTGACAGAAAAGTTGGTGAAAATCAGCCCAAAGAGCACTATGCAGAAAAGTGTTGTGGCCACTGCAGATACGTGTACGGATAGAAATGAAAGCCACAATGAGACAAACCTGACTGCTCATCGCTACTTCTTTTTAGCTGATGAAAATCCAGCTTTGGCTGCTTGGCTTGACTTGGCACACATTCAGCTTTAACACCATTCTGGGTCCGAGTTTCTTTGCTGCTAGCTTAGTGTTAGCATGTTGTTTTTGCAGATGCTCGCTAAGAGTCATGTTAACAGCAGTGTACCAATGTTTCTGAAGTGGGTTTAGTTGGAACTTTACTATAAAATTTAAATGGCCATTCCTCAAATTTGCAGACCGCACTGCTATTTTTTCTTCCCTCCACAGAAACTGAAGTCAACTGATTGTATCACAGGTAAGCAGGAAAAATTATCTGCCTAACCCAGGGGTTTTTAAGCATTTCATGACCCAAAATATCTATATGGAGCTGCAACACATATTTTAACCTCATGAGGCCAACGTAATTAAGCTGCTTGTTATATCTTTGTTTTTGGTGTAACTTGTTTGTTTTCACCTGCTATAACGAAAGAGTTTCCCAACTTTGGGATAATAAAGTATATCTTCTCTTATCTTACCTTATCTAAATGAAGGTGATACTATTTATCATATATAAATTAACCCTAGAACACTAAAGTCAGGTGATTTTCACTTGACATTAGTGTCGGGTGACACTAGTGTTCTAGGGTTAATAACAGATATAAAAAATTTAAGTTTGCTTTTCACTAAAGTCTAGAAACAGATCGCGCATACTGGTAAGCCAGCAGTGTTGGTGGCAAAAGTAACCAAATTTTGCATTTTAAATTCTCTATTTTCCTCAACAGCTTTTCATTTTTTGGCTTTGAAATCTATGGCTAGGTGAAATAAAGATACGTCATTTATGTGTATGCTTCTATGCTAGTCACATCTATTGAGGTTCAGCAAAAATCAGTAGTTTTCATATTAATCTAGTTTTTTGTCAAAGTCACAGGGAGCCACTGGAGTCAGGCAGAAAAGCCACATGTGGTTCTGGCGTCACAGATTTGAGACCCCTGACCTAACCAGTCACACTGGCAGTCAAAGAACTTCTGGAATAGAAATAACAACATGTTTGATTAGGACCCTGTCACACCATAACGATTTAACATGCATATGCCTAAGCATCCAGATTCCTCTAAAATGCTGGCATACGCAGGACAATGATGTTATATGGACGTATATATAATGTATTGCTAGCATATACAGAATGTAATACCAGCGAATGCTAGCGTTTTGCCAGCATTCACAACTTGAAGCCCATTCATACCACTTCCCTTAAGAGCAGCACATACGCCATTATACGGTAACTGTATGTTAGAAACACATTCAATATGACCAGAACTCATCCAATACTTCTACAAACGTCAATATGCATTTGTTAAAAACACGTGACTCATAGGTTATTAATACATTTTGGGTTCACTAGACATTATCTCTACATATTTTGACCTATGAGTAACATGAGTCGGCATGTGCATAACATACCTGGAACATATGGCCCGCGTGTGCAGGATATATGAGTCATACGCTGGCATACGTCAGAAAGTTTCAGTTCAGATGAGTTCACATTTCAGCTTGTTTTCAGAAAAAAATGGGCATTGCATTGTGTTAAGGATGAAAATTACTATCTGTTATCAGCAAAAGTTGTGGAAGTCTCACTCCGTGATGGTATGAGTATGGCACATGATTTTAGACAGACATGCTGCTATCAAAGTGATGTCTCATCCCAGCTGTGCTTTTTACAACAGGACAATGCCAGGCTACATTCTGTACAAGCTACTATAGTGTGGCTTCTTGTGCTTAGCTAGTCTGCTGAACTATTTCCTATTGAAAATGTATGGTGCGTCATGAAGAGGAGAATCTGTTGAACAGCTGAAATGTTATGCAAGAATGGATAAGATTTCCAGTTGCAAAAATACAATTACTATCCTCAGTTAAAAAACGATTCAAAAGTCTTATTAAAAGGAAAGGTGATGTAACACAGTTGTAAACATGCCTCTGTTCTTTTCTGGAAATAGGGTTTGTTCAGTTAAGGTGGTTAGAAATAAAGAGATGTCTTTCAAAGAAATACACAATTTATTTAACTAAATAAGGAATTAATTTCTAGTAACTTAATAAAAAGTTTGCAAACAAAAGAAAATGTTTCTTAAAAGTTGCTAAAATGGTAAAATGGTACTGAGGCTGGTAAGTTCATGTAACTTCTTCTATCAGATTGCCATCAATATAGTCCTCTATTTGCATGCAGGTTTTCTTGGCATTTTAAGGGCAGAAGACTTTTTGACTGTTTTAATAGTCACTGGTACAAAAGATTCTCAAGTTTGACATTTTTTTAGGAAGGTCTATTAAATGTACAGTATCAATAAATTGATAATGTTGCCATAAATCCAGTCATAGTTGTAGAAAAACCTTGGCTACAAAAATGTAAGGTCAGCTTGTATAATTTCCATAGCTATCAACAAAAATCATCACAGTCCTTATGACACATAATTTGTAGAAGCAACTTTTGACAGAAAAGTAGAAAATAGACTTTTTAGAGAAATATGCCAGTTATTCACCAATGTTTTAGGCAAACTGCATAACCAATCCCTGTCTGGGTGTCTGCTTTTTTTCCAGTGATCCACTGGCTGGCAGCAGTAGGAGGCCGGGCTTCCTCGCCAGGCTTTGTTCTGTGTGACTCCCCAACGGTAGCTTCCATTTGACTCCCAGTGTGAGTTCCGTGTTAATTAGGTAAATGAATACATGTGTACAGACGGGGCTGCCCCGCACTAATAGCGACACCAGCACAATCGCAACAAAAGGGCCCCACTAGCTAAGGCTAAGTTTGTGATTAAAGAAAAGGCCTCTATGGTGAGGTGTAACAAAATGGCATACAGCAGGCTTTGAAGCTTATTTATGGCGCTTTATCTAATCCCTACCACCCGTGGCTATGGAGAAGATATGGATGTATTATTCATGATAATGTATGGTGGTGACTCTTATGCAGATTCACAACAAAGGCAAACTTCCTTTTTGTGCCTCCAAACGGCCAATTAATTTTTTTTCCTCTTTTAGACTGATGTCGGTAGGATCAGATGATAAAAAAACATATTTTTGACGTTTGGTGGACCGATTCACTGCATGTTCTTGTTTGTCTTCTGAGTCTCTGAGCCCCCCAGCTATGGGCTTCCTTGGCAGAACTTCTGACTACAAATCACAGTTTTATTCTTCTCACCTAGGGGATGCCAGAGATCCTCCTTAGTCCTAGTGGTAAAATTTGAACTCAGTCCAAATCCACATCATGAACACACAGGTTGCAAAATGTAGAGGGCTGAAAGAAACAAATCTACTCAAAACCATATGAAATAATTGGCATCATACCTTGCACTTCTGTGTGTTTTGTATTGTTTTGAGGTGTTTCTTTACCCTTCATCCTGTCATCTGTGGATTTGCATTGTGACTCTAACAAAAGGATGTGGATTGCTGACGAATTAGTTTTACATGTGGAATTTTCTTCAGGAATGTTTTCGGGTTTATGTCATAGGGAGATGAAAGTTATTATGGTGGAAAAATCCATCCATCCATCCAGTTTCTGCTGCTTATCCAGATCACAGGGCAAGCAGTGTAAGTAGAGATGCACAGACTTTCCTTTCCCCTGCCACCTCCTCCAGATCTTCAGGGGGACACTGAGGCATTCTAAAGCCAGCCGAGACATATAATCTCTCCAGCATGTCCTGGGTCTACCCCAGGGCCTCCTTCCAGTTGGATATGCCTGAAACAACTCATCTGGGATGCGTAAAGGAGGCATCCTTATCAGAGGTCTGAACCACCTCAACTACCTCCTTTCAAATCCCTCCCAATTGTCCTCACCCTGTCTCTAAGGGAGAGCTCCGACACCCTTCGGAGGAAATTCATTTCCACCACTTGCATCTGCAGTCTTATTCTTTTGGTTGCTACACAGAGCTCATGGCCATAGGTGAGGGTAGGAACATAGATTAACAGGTAAATCAACAGCTTCACTTTAACACTCAACTCTCTCTTCACTATGACAGACAGTGTCCACATCACTGTAGGCACCGCACCAATCTGTCAATCTCATGCTCCCTCCTTCCTTCACTCATGAACAAGATCACTGACACCCTCCACCCTCTGACTGCAGCTAGATAGTCTGTCCATAAAAATTATAAACAGAATTAGTGACAAAGGGAGTCCAACACCCACTGTGAACGAGTCTGAAAGTTTTTACAAAAAACAAATAGGACTCCATGTGATTAAGGTATCTCGAATGGTAAGTCAGTTCAAATGAGATTGTTACAAATTAATATGTGGTTGATTTTTTTTCTTTACACATAAACATAGTATAAAACTTAGTATAGTATTATATAATTTCTCCCCTGCGATTGATAAAGTATTCCAATTCTGATTCTGAAATAAAAACAGACAAAAGTCAGCAAAATGAGTTAGGTGGAGTAGTAGAAGCATAAATTGCAGGACTTCACTGAAGACAGAACTACTGCTTTTATGATTTTACAGTCTTTGGTTAGATTTAGGAAAAGATGTCGGTTTGGGTCAGACTATGCGACACAGTCATTAGGTATACCTGTTCATCTGCTCAATAATGTAAAAATCTAGTCAGCCAATCAAATGGCTGCAACTCAGTGAATGTAGGCATGTAGAAATGGTCAAGACAGCCCGTTAAATTTCAAACCAAACATCAGAATGGGGAAGAAAGGTGATTTAAGTGACTTTGAACATGGAATGGCCATTGGTACCAGATGAGTTGGTCTGAGTATTTCAGAAATTTCTGATCTACTGGGATTTTCCAGCACAACCATCTCTAGGGTTTACAGAGAAATGTCCAGGCTAGAGCAGCAGAAGACCACCCTGGCTGCTTCTCCTGTCAGCTAAGAACAGGAAACTGAGGCTGCAATTCACATGGGTTCACCAAAATTGGACAATAGAAGACTGGAAAAACATTACCTGATCTGATGAGTCTCAATTTCTGTTGTGACATTTGGATGGTAGGGTCAGAATGTGGCACAAAAGCGTGCCATCCTGCCTTGTATCAATGTTTCAGGCTGGTGGTGGTGATGTAACGGTGTGGGGGATATCTTCTTGGTACACTCTGGGCCCTTTAGTACCAACTGAGCATCATTTAAACACCACAGCCTACCTGGGTATTATTTCTGAACATGTCAGTTGCTTTCTGACCACAGTACACCCATCTTCCGATGGCTGCTTCTAGCAGGACAATGTTCAATGTCACAAAGCTGAGATCATTTCCAAGTGGTTTCTTAAACATGACTGTCAGTTCGCTGCACTCAAATGGCCTCCACAGTCATCAGATAAGGGTAGAAAGTGCTGTCAGAGCACCTATAAGACACACACACCCTCACACACCAAGGTCCACTCCACTGTGTATATCAGCCACATGCAGAAAGACACTACTGATAGACTGATTCTTTTCACCAAAATGTAACTGTAAGGCCTCATTTAATTATTATATAGAAGGATTTGGTTTATGTTTTTTATTATCCATTTCTACAACTGAGCACCTGATGGGTTCTTCTTGGCTAAGTGAAAACTGGTTTGGTTTCTATTCCAGTCGGTTGCCAGGGGTCTTTGAACAAAGACAGGATCATGGCACATCAACAGCCTTGGTGTCTTGGTTGTAAGAAAGAATATGGGTTTCATATGGGATTTATTGACACACTGGAACATTGCTGTATATACTGGCACATTAAATCCAGCTGTAGATCAATGGAATAATGTGACGCCATTGCTAGGACTGTGTATGTCTTCACCCA
>VUQH01002846.1:2860-18012 GCA_015106775.1 Etroplus canarensis
TTTATTTAATAAAAAAAAAAAAAAAAAAATAAATTTTTGTTTTTTTTTTGTGGGGGGGGGGGGGGGGGTGGGGTGGGGATTAATTTAAGAATATAGGTGTTAGCAATGACAGGATAGGAACTCAAATTTAAATGTTTATAAACAACCTCACTAGAACTTTTTAATACGTTTTAATATGTACATACAAAATGTGAACCAATATATTCATAACCACCAAGTCTCATGAAACATTCATCATAGGGACAGGTGGTAATGATTCTGGCATTACAATACTTGGGAAAATATATGGCTCCTAATTACTCTTCCATCAAGCATATTTGGCCTCCCTATTTATCAATTTATGGGCCTGAATCACAATCAGAGGCAAGTTTTTGCTTTGTCACTTTCTCTGCTGATGCCAGAAAACTAACTACCTAACTAACAAACTAAGCAAATAAATAAATAAATCAGACATTTAAGGAAAAAAAATCATTGAATATTCTGAGATTTATTATGCCACCACTGAGGAGGCATTATGTATCCATGTTGTCTGTCCTTCCGTCCATCCGTCTGTCTGTTACAAATCTCGTCTACAGGGGCTGACTCGTTTGCTAAATCTGTACCAAACTGTATGTGGTTAATACCTATGAACGGACAAACAGACTGAAAAACAGTTTTGAACTCAATGCTGTAAAACTTGAGTCTGTGTGCAGTATTAAGAATGATCAGGCAACATTATTGGAAGCATGTACTATGTGCGAATGTATGTAGTATGATGTGTTTTTAAGTTCTTTTAGTATTTTTAACATGTTAATTTTGTTCTGTTTATTAATGTTTTCAGATATACATACAGTAGAAAGTAGAAAGTACTTTCAGTTTCACTGTAACTGTACGATGCTGATAAAAATAATGAAATTATTCATTCATTCTATGATGAATAGAGGAACAGATAAAATCTGAGAGGTCACTACTGTAAGTCAAAGGTCAAGGTCACATGGGGTTGTTTATGAAGACATCCTTGCCACCATAGGAGCTGATAGGGCTGCTGGATCAATGACAGTACTTGCAAAGCTGATCACCAGGATGGGTTGCAGGACTGATAAAATTTTTCCAGTTTGTCTGTGCATCCATCATTCTGTCTGTTACAAAATTTTGCTGATTTGTGTGCTGAATCTTTCCCAGACTTTGTGTGGTTAATGCCTACAGTATTTACTTTTTTTGTATATGTCAAGTGATTAACCCCCTATCTCAGCTATTCATCACAGGCTTCAAAATTCTCACACACACACAAAAGTTTATAACTTTATTTAAGTGCATGATGTTTTATTATAATAAAAATCATCTTTGTTTTTTTAAAAGCTAAAAATTAAAATAGTCAATACACTACTTTTCACGTTAAATTTAAAGTACCATAACTTTATATATGATCAAGCAGTAACGATTAATCAAAATTAAAATAATGTATTTACAGAATCAGAATCGAGGGGAGGGGTGTTACTTAATCACCTACAACTATAATGTCTATTTAAATATTTGTCACAACACATGCATAAACTACAGAAATCCAATAAAACTGTTTATTCCTTTTGTGACAATTCTGTAATCCATTGGAGAAATTGATTAATTCACTACAATAATATTAACTGTGGTGTAAAATTAGCAAAATGGTGTTGTAAGTTGCCTGATGTTATAAATTTAACCAGTGACAGGATGTATTGTGCACCATCAAATATAATACAAATTAGAGTTTGAAGTTATCATTTTTGTGCATGTTAAACATTATTTTGTTCTTAGTTAGACCTACATTGTGGATTTTTATTCCCATTTGCACTTTTGATTGAAGTGTGCTATGTTATTTCTTTACTAAACTGCTTTGCATTGATTTTGTTTGAATCCAAAGAACTGCTAATAAGCTGATGCAAATGGCCTTCAGAGAAGCTGTCTTCTGTATGACACTAATTTGGGCGCGTACAATAGATGTCACAGTACTGAGTGCTTTACAGTTTGTTTTTCTTACACACTCACACAAAGTCCTACCAAATTGCATAGTAGTAGGAATTGGCAGAAAGAGGAGAACAGAAAAAAAATTACATGAATATTTTCAGATCAGGCACATATGGTTAATGTTCGCTATGGGAGTCCATTAAGATTAGATGTGAGAGATGCATGTATTTAGTCTCAAAA
Organism: Etroplus canarensis; assembly: GCA_015106775.1. Lineage (NCBI taxonomy): Eukaryota > Metazoa > Chordata > Actinopteri > Cichliformes > Cichlidae > Etroplus > Etroplus canarensis. Next base: position 5,024 of record VUQH01002846.1, read on the forward strand.
ATTATTTGACAGTTAAAACTCAAACAACTTTAAACTTTAAGCTTTTCAATGTAAAGTAAATCACTCAGAACTTCAAAGAAAATTTGATTTGAAGTAAAAAAAAAAAAAATGTCAAGTTACTCAATTGGGGTAGCAGTCACAAAAATCATAACAACATCCTGCATCTATTTTTTGCAGTGCTACACAGAGGTCAATTTGGAAGCATAAAAAAGAACCTTTGCATCACATAAACTATGCAATATGCTTCTGATAATGTAGATAATCCAGCTCTCAATTAATACCAGAGTTGAGCAGCAAACCACTGAGCAGTGCGCTATGATCCTTTATTTCAAAAGGATCGGGCTTGGTGTATATTTGCTTCTGTGTGCATGCATGAGTTTTGATGAAAGGGTTTACTAGACATCTCTTTTTCTTCATATTTGGACTCAGTTGCCAAGGGTGAGTTGTATGAAAGTCATAATACATTGAAATCTAGCCTGCCTTGGTCAGCACACTTTCAAAAACTCACACATTCAGATCACAAGCTGGTCATCACTAGGCTCCAGGAAGCTTACAAAGAAGTTACATAGCAATGAAAGATAACATTTAACCACTTCAGATCAATAGAAATAACAACTGCATGAACAGCCCTGGTTCCTAAGTGTTACATTTACATACAATGGTGTTTCTGATACCTAATTCTAAACAAACAATAATCCCAAAAAATCCAAATAAAAGTTCTGATTTCCACTCCCCCAGGAGAAAGTCTAGCATTTGATTTGTATCATATTGTATCATATATATATATATATATAAAATAGGTAATTGTCGATAAAAATTATATGAGTGGAATAATAAGCATGGTGCCCAAATATCTACCATTTTTTCAGCACAATCTACTCTTTAATACACATTTTGTCATCTCCAGTGACAAAATTGACACTTTTTTAACTTATGTTTTAATCAGTGTAGATATTTTCAGTAACCATTTTACTAAAACAGTGAACAAAAATGGTTCTCTAGCTGATCTATAGGAAAGCAAGATGTGTTGCTGAACTTTCTGTTTGTGCACAATGAATTGTTCTGCTGGCTCACTGAAGGAGTACAGTGCTAGATTACAAGACTGTACAGACCCAGTGTTAATGTTTAATGTGTGCCTCAGGGCTCAGTATGCTTATTACACTATGGTCAAAGCAACTGTTGCATTTCAAAAGGTCTGGTGCATGGATGTAGCTGTTTATACTGTACTTCAAAATCTAAACTGTATAACCATTACAGGCCATTTGTGGCTGATGCGGCTGGCATGATGTCTGCTTCTCTAATGTGTGAAGATTTGGCATGCTGGATTTTCTTCGGGTATTTTCTGATTCATTATGGATCTTGTAAGGCTGCCATCATGTATATGAAGTTGCAGTTGTTGTGTATATGAGGAACTTGGTGGCAAAAAGATGAGGTTATGGGGGAACTTTTCACCATTTAGTGAGTCTTTAGTCTTTTGCTCACTCTGCACACAAATATCACTAGTCTGATTTTTGAGAACATTTACTACACAAAACTAAAGTATAATAATATTAAAATATACTACCAATGTTAATAAATCTGTCTACAATGTGTATCTAAAAAGATACACATACAGTATGCAAAATGATTCACTTAATTCAGACTTATTCAGACAGAAATTAACAAAGACAAAGAAAACAGCATTAAGCATTTGCTTCAGGCGGACAAGACTTCCCCTGGCATGCAAGGTCATATTTTTACTGGTAGTGGGCCTACCCTCAGACTTTTCAAAATCACACAATTCCCCCCTGCAATGAATAAATACCTATGAATTTTAATATTGCATAATTACAAGGTGTAGTGATAGTTCATCAGTATTTTTTAAAAAAGGTCAGTCTTTCCTTTTGAAATGGTTTAGACATTGCTGCTACTAATACTGTTACTCTCATTTTTACCATTTGCACTTGCAACCCTGTGATTTCACCACCAACCTCAAACTAGTGTAGGGTGAAAATATATATAAAACTGACATATGTATGACTATGTATATATATGAATATACAACCCAGAAACCAGAGATCAGATTTTGGCAGAAGTTTGTTGCGTGTGTGTGTGTGTGTGTGTGTTTGTCTTTCTTTTTGTACAGTGCATATCTCTCTCCAACAGGCACCGTGCCATAACATTAACCCTTGTTTTTGTTTGAAAGTCAGTCAAATAAATAAAGAGAATAATGTCAATATAATGTTGTATACTATTTTCAGTACTATGGCCTTATGTGTCAGGACACACACACACACACACACAATCACGTAATCCTTACAAGGTTCTAAAGTTATTTAGGTCTAACCTTGGGTGCAAAAAAATCACACAATAGTGGCAATAGTCACGTATGATAGCATTTTAAACTGCTACAAAAACAATATCAAATAAGACAACACATCACTTTCAGTAAAGACACATATAATTTAACCAGGAACTGAACTCTTGAGATTACCAATATCCTGGGCTAACATGCAGCATTACCCGAGCAAATTTTTAATGGTATAAGACACCAAAGCTCCCAGATAAAACTTGTGCAACCACAGCGAAAACATACAAACTCCACAGAGAAAGGCCCTGATTTTGAACCCAGGACCCTCTTGCTGTGCGGCAACAGCGCTACACATTGAGCCAGCACATACAGTACATGCATACATGTGATAGTGAATAGGTGATAACTAGTTTTAATTTTGGCCCAAATTTTATTTGCTCCATGTGTCATTTAATAGAATAGGTAATGATCCTATTTTGCAACCTCATAATAAAGTTTTCTGTGGTGTGTGAGGAATTCCCCTCATCTGGAAACCAGCAAAGCATAAGTGGAATATTATTGATAAAGTTTGTTTGAGTAAAGCACTAAACATGAGCAAAACTGAAAGCATGCCATGCACTCCGCTGTCTGTTTAGCATGAGCTGTCATTAGGTGATTTGACATTGTTTCTAAACATGTCAGGCATGGATCTTGTTTGTTATTGGGTAAATCTAAACGATTCTTACCCTGACTATATTAATGACTGCCACATGATTAATAGAAGCAATAAATGAGGACCCACAATGACTAAGAAGGCTGGAAAGAAGCTACATTAAACAGGCTGTGAAGCCTTTTAGTTATTTTTGGTGACAGTGAAATTATACAGTGGGGTTCAGTTCAATCATATATATGGGTGTGTGTGTGTGTGTTTCCAGGCTTTCTAAAATGTATATGCTACTGGTACAAAGACTATCAACTGAAGAAGTTTTTTTTTTTTTCTTTTTTTTAATATTTCATGGCTGTAACATTCTGTAAGGCTACCTAAAATATATAAACACTATATATTTTTTATTTTCTATTTGGCACACTATAAAGGTAGTTATTCAACAAGGATTTTGTGCAGTGTAATAGGGAAGGGAAGTGCACCAAACAAGTAAAGCCATTGCTATCGTCTGCAAGGGTGTACAGAAAATGCAGAGGTTGTGGCAAATCAGCCAAGAAGAGAGGACCAAAATTCAGGAAACCATAGTCAATGTTGAAAATGTCCAGGACTTAAATAAGAGACAAGTGGTCATGCAAAGGCAAAAGGGGAGCCAAATGACTCTAGCAAGGGGCAGGAATAAGCTCATAAAGTTTTTATAAATCAGAAGACAAAACAAAAAAATAATTGAAGGGCAGGGAAAAACTTGGTTGGCCTGAGTTATGAAAGTTCTAAGACAATCTGGCAGAGAACAAAGTGAAATGGGGTAGCATATACACACAGTTGAATAATTTGCTTATTGGACACAGGTGAGACAGAAACTGATAGGAAGTAAAACAAAGGACAGGTGTTAAAATAATATAAGTAAAACCAGGCAAATCAATTACAAATAAAACAGGAAATGAAAGATAACCTAAAAACCATGACAAAGGGCTTGAATAGAAATTAGTGATCCACCTATTCATCAGTCATTTGGCGTGGTGGCTGCTTTCGGTCTTGAGAGACCATGCTTTGCACTTGAGAGATCTGTTCAGATGACGCTGTTCCTGGAACAGTGCCTGGTGTGGCTGTAAAAGCCCACACAAGAGTGACAGTCTCTGCAGCAGAGACTGCAGTTGAAATCAGATGAGTTTGTGCCAGCTGCGGTAGTCTGAAGACACTTCCTTTGGGCTCACTTCTTGTCAGCTGCCTGTTTTGGCTTGGTCTCTCCTCTCTGAAGCCTTCTGCCTCCAGGTACTCCTGTAACTTGCAAGCTCCTCCCACCTCTCAGAGTCCATGTCTAGGGCACGCATGTCACATTTGCAAACATCCTTGAAGCAGAGGTGTGGGCATCCCCGGGCAAGGGCCCCATGGGCCAGCTCTCCATACAGCAAGTTAATTTGATGAACGTGCCCAAGCCAGAGAATATGACGCTGCTGAAGCAGTGTGAACATGCATGGGACGCTGGCTCTGCCAAGGACCTTGTTGTTGGTGATTCTGTCCGACCAGGTGATTCCTAGGATACACCACAAACACCTCAGGTGGAAGACGTTCAGCATCTTTTCCTGCCTAGAATAGAGGGTCCATGTTTCACTGCCTTACAGCAAGGTGGTGAGAATGCAGGCCCTGTACACTGTCACCTTGGTATGGACAGTCAGCTTGCTGTTCTCCCAGACATGCTTGGTGAGCTTGGCAAGTGTTGCTGCTGCACGGCTGATCCATCTGTTGAGCTCAGCGTCTCATGAGCGGTTGTCAACACTATTGAACTGAGGTAGGTGAACTCGTGCACAACCTCAAGTTCGTAGTCATGGATTGTGATCTTTGGTGGATCACTGACACCCTGGCCCATCATATTTATCTTTTTGAGACTGATGATCAAGCTGAAGCCCTGGTATGCACGAATGAAGCAGTCCATCAGGTGCTGTAGCTTCTCCTCCTTGTGGGCTGCTAGTACACCGTCATCAGCAAAGAGCATGTCTCTGATGAGGACTTCATGGACTTTGGTCTTTGCCTTTAGCCGTGAAAGGTTGTATAGCTTGCCATCTGACCTGGTCTGCAGATACACACCATCAGTAGATGTGCAAAAAACACGCTTCATCATGACAACAAAGAAGATACCAAACAAAGTAGGAGCAAGAACACATCCCTGCTTGACTCTGCTCATGATGAAGGCCTGGGAGGTTGAACTGTTGAACTGTACGGCTCCCTTCATGTCTGTGTGGAATGACTGGATCAAGCTGAGGAGCCTGCTGGGACATCCAATCCTTGCAAGGACTCTGAAGAGGCTGTCACTGCTAACGAGGACAAAGACTTTGGTCAAGTCAATGAAGGCGATGGATAGGGCCGTCTCTGCTCTCTGCACTTCTCCTGAAGCTGTCGCAGGGAGAAGATCAAGTCAGTTGTGGTGCATTCTGATCGAAAGCTGCACTGTGATTTGGGATACACACATTGAGCCAGTTTCTGCACTCTGGTCAGGATCACATGAGCGAAAACCTTGCCAAAGATGCTCAACAACGATATCCCCCTGTAGTTGTTGCAATCACTTCTGTCCCCTTTGTTCTTATACAGAGTGACTGTGTTGCAATTCCTCATGTCTTGGGGTCCTTCAACAAGGCTAAGTGGTTGGACTCTATCACGGCGAAGAGCTCTGTTGAGTTTGCTTTAAACCAGTCCTGCATTTTCCCTGATTTCTTGCCAAAAATGGAATAAGCTCCTGGCTGACCTCAATGCCTGCAGTGTGGACTTGCACCTCTGCTTGGCATCTCCCTCTGGTGGTTCTACCTGCAAAAGTACTTCCAGGGTTTTGGTGAACTCCTCCACCTTCTCAGGGTCCCGGGTCTTAGCAGCATCAATACATGGTTTCCTTGGAGGCTTGACATGGTGGAGCTTATTGGGCTGAAGCCTGAATGTACTGCACACCAGGGAGTGGTCTGTATCAGTCAGCACTCTGGTAGGAACATGTGATGAGAAGGTTCTTCAGGTGGCAGCATTGTGTGATGATCAGGTCGAGCTGGGCCAATGCTTCGACCGAGGATGGTACCAGGAAAGAGTATGCTGAGGCTTGGTCTTGAACTAGGAATTGGTGATGGACAACTCTTCTCGGGTGCCCAACTTGAGAAGGCATTGCCTGTTCTCGTTCATTTTGCCAACTCCAAACTGACCTAAGTAAGAAATTCCAGGAGGTATGGTCGTTTTTCCCCCTTGCATTGAAATCTCCAAGCATGATAAGTTATTCCTGTCTTGGAAATCCATGGATGACAGACTGTAGTTGCTCTCAGAATTTGCCAAGGAGAGAGTAGGAGCATACACACTGAGGAGGTTGGTAGTGTGGAGGCGCAGCAAACAAATTCTCTCAGTCATGTTGTCCTCAGGCTCTATCATCTTAAGTAGTGAGTTCTTGATGGAAAAGCCTACACCGTGCTCTCTGCTGTCGTCTATGCTCTTTTCCCACCAATAGAAGGTATAGTCCTTCTCCCGCAGAGTTCCAGAGTCAGCCAGGTGAGTTTCTTGCAGCGCAGCGATGTCCATGTTCAGTCTGTGCAGTTTGTTGTTAATCACTGTAGTCTTTTGTGTTTCGTTGATTTCTTAGAGATCCACTGAGAGACCAAGGGTCATGGTTTGAATATTTTAGCTAGCAAAGGTAAGTGCTGTTTTCCTGAGATGACTTCGTCTGCTGTTTGGTGCAGGGTTTTGAGTCTTCAGGTATTGGATCCCTAAGCTCCACGCACCCAGTGAAGCAGATGAACTGTGGCGGGACAGCACCTTATTGGCTGGGGGATGCCCAGCTTGAGGCAGGCTGTAGCTGTCCAGTCAGACACGAAGGTCCCTCCCACTGGCAGAAACAATCCCTGGCACCATGCTCTATGCCAAACAAGCCAGGCTTATAACCAGCAAATTACTGTTTCCCATTTTGTGCTGTCACTGTGAGGTGATACTGGAGCGGTCTCTCCAGGGCACAGGCCTGGACAGGGAAGGGCTAGAACCGATACACTTAGCAACAGCATTGTCGCAGGAGTTGCCAGAAGAAAGTTAAGGACAATGATGAACTGCCTTAGGGACACCAGCTCCAGATTTTTTTCTCAGAGTTTACTCCCGAAGCCTTTCCCATAAATGGGTATAGCGGATGTTATGCGACAGGTAGTCATGAGCTTCATTTTACGAGTAGAGGTGGGTGTAAAGGGTTCCCAGAACGGTCCAGCCAGACATGCGCAGTTGCGCATCTGGCATGATGCCCCTACTTATGGAAGCCACCAAGGTCCCCCCACCTGACTATAACTATCCACCTATCCATCAGTCACTTAGCGTAGTTTTTGTATTAAGCAGTGCTATGGATATAGTTTCAGCAGTGGGTCTCGTTTTTGTTTATCCTGTAGCTGGTTGAACACGGTAGTTTACACATAGCTTTGGCAGGCACTGATACGCAAAAAAGTTAAATGGGAGACATAAATTCTTCATTCATGAACACTGAAAGGAATGATAAAAATGTTTTAACCTTCTAGCATACATAACATGTGCAGCTCCCATGCAACTTAAACATAACCAGAGGGAGTGAGTGAATGAGCCAGTGAGTAAATGGGAGTGCGTGAGATGGCATTTGCATCTAAAAATAATGGCAGATGGATGATACTAATTGGCTCTGAAAATCTAAGAGGAAGGAAGTGATGGAAAGGACACATGGTCCTGTCAGCACACAATGTGTTTAATCCCCTCTGCCAGATAAACAAACACGCACACAAGATTAAAATTGCACTCTGATAATGTACAGGAGGAATACAGGACGTCAAGCTAATCCATGAAGATTGGCTTTTATCTAAATCCATAACTTCCTCTATCTGTTCTCTAGAGTATTAATGTCTACAGGTTTTCTTGTGTAAAAGTTGGCTGTAGATAGAGTTCATAAAAGCACATGATTTCTGCTAAGTTATAAGTGTTAAGAAATTTCAGATAATTTAGATGTTGTGTGGAGTACAATATAGATTCTCAAACACAGGGAAGAAATGCTTAAATTTTGTGAATCCAAGTTAATTTCCATTTCCTAATCTCCACTATCAACAGCCACTGCCATTGTTGGAAAGCTTCCTTCAAAGTTAAAGAAATCTACTTCACATTTGTTTTTCATCTGACAATAAACTCTCTCATAGCATCACAATGAGCACATAAAATCAAAGTTCAAAAACTGCATCGCACTTCAATAGCATTACAATGTAAATGTGAGCCTCAATGCACAGAAACCTTTCACTAGCGAAATCAGTTACCTCCTCCCACCCTCCTCCTTGTGTATGTTGATGGAGCTGCAAACAGAGACATAGCTCTGTTGCAAAATACTTCTCAGATTTCTACATGTTTCCCACATGCCCTTTAACATTGCTCTTCAGATCTGGGACACCCCATCACTAAATCAACATTAACCTAGGGTTGAAGCCTAGTTCATTGTATAGCGAAGAAATGCGTTGCTCTGCTGACCTCTCTGATACTCCACTGCTCCATGTATCAGTAAATCAGTCCACTGATGCTTTCCCAAGGCTGCTCTGACTCTGTAGGTCAGGGACAAGGAGGATGTGACCTGAGCAGTCATAGGTCATAGAAAATCTAGTTTAGGGCTCTGAATCCCACTGAGGAAGAGTAAGAGCCAGCAGGGAAAATAAATGATGAAGGTTTAACATTTAGTTTGGATGTCTCCAGATATGCATAATACACATATGTGAGGAGAACTTGAAACTTATATCAATCAATCAATCAATCAAGAGCTTTATTGTCATTTCAACCACATATAGCTGACGCAGAAAATAGTGAAATGAGATAGCGTTTTTCCGGGACCTGGTGCAACATATAGACATACAGACATAAGACATAAAGGTATCGATAAGGAGAACAGAGCTAGAACTAGGGGTTTTTTTTAGTTTAAAAATTTACAAAATTACAAGTTAAAAAACAAATAATAAATAGATAAAGTGCAACATGTGCAACGTAGTGCAATAGTTGTAAACAATGCAAAGGACAGATGAACTTAGTGTAGAAATCCAGGATTGTGCAAAACAGTACACAAGAAGGCACAATGAAAAGACAACACAGCAAGACACTAGCGCCGACGAAAAGAAGTGACTGCAGTAGCAGCGGTTGAGGTAGTGCAAATTGTGTGTGTGTGTGTGTTTGTGAGTGAGGGAGGGAGAGAGAGAGAAAGAGGTGTACAGTATACAGTATACAGTATGTTTCAAGTCCTCCTCACATATGTGTGTTATGCATATCTGGAGACATCCAAACTTTAGTAAGACACTGACAACAGGAAATTTTTAGATGTTGAGCGTCCATTAATTTTGATCACACCTGGTGTTATTCAAGCCGAGCTGTTAAACTAAACCTTTAATACCCTGTGATTGACTCTCCCTGCTTTCATGAATGAAGTATTATCTGAAAATTGCAACTGACCTAAGATAACGCCCCCACAGACTGAACAGCTTATCAACAGCTCAAGCAAAATCAAATAGTTCAAAAAGTTATTTAACACAAACTGTCATTTCTTCTAATGCAAGATAAAGAATAAGAATCCTTAAAGTAAATATTAACACAACAAGTGTGTTCTACATAACTTTTCTTTCAGCCATTCTATGACATCAGGAATAAGCCTTAAGTCAAATTAAATCTCAACTGGTTTTCAGGTATTTTTTTAAAAACTTACAGAGGACACTTATCATAAAGCAGTGTTGTTTTAAGCGATACTAGTGTTGTAGCTCTTGGGGTGTAATAGCACTAGCTGATATTTGAATAAACACTCTTCGCCAAAATGTTTGTTTGCTGTTGAATAATTAGCCAATACAGCCTTAGCTGTGCTTTTTACTCAGTCCCAGTTTTCTAACTTTGTCATTCTCATACAATAACCTTAAGTGAAATAATAAATGAATACTTTATGCTTCATCGTCATTATATTTACATTATTTTGAGAAGGTTTACATTTTTGATTATATTATTTAGCTTTAAGTATCACCACACAAGGAACAGACTCGCAGAGCTCCTGCTTTTGTAAAATACTGTATAGTCTTATTTTTTGTTTACTACACAGTAGTAGTTCCTATTTTATAATGTTTATCTCTCCAATGTATCACAACCTACAGCACTGCAATAGCCTTACTATAGTGCTATTTTGCAAAAAAATCAAACGTTGTTATTTTGATGATATTTTGGTTGTATTGTAGGTACAGAGTTGACTCTAATACTCTGTTCAATTCAGCTATGCGCATTGTAATGATAAGAATAGAAATATGAAAAATGGACAGCAGTAGATAAAAAGGGAATTTGATAGTGCAGGTATAGATGATAAAATAGTAACTTAGTAATTAGATGGCCTTGGTTGTATGAAAGCAATCTCTTGCTGAAAATGGAGTGAAAATAGAACAAGACATGCACATACACTCTCACACAACACACAGCTCATAGCGAGCCACTTCTGGCTCAGAAGTGAGGTGAAAATAGTATTTTCTTCTCATCTGAGGCTTTGTTCAAGGTTAGCCAAGTGAGAAAGAGCTTACATCATAGCTCAGCCGCACAGTTATGTGTCTCTCAGAACGATTGAATATTGACTCCTCTCCCTCTTTGTTTTACTGAGTTTTGATGGCATGGAGTGGGAGATCCCTGTTGTTTGAAGTACTGTTTATTCAGCTTGTGTGTGCATAGTTAGTCTCATGCAGTAATTAAATATATTTCACAGGGTTGTACACAGCCTCTAGGTTGACAGTTTCTGAAAAGTGGGTAGTGGATCATTTTGTTTCAGAAATATATTTTCTTGCGATAACTATGCATTTAAAAAATTTATATTGTACAGTGCAAGTGTTAATGGATGTCATCAATTTATGAATGATAGCATCTGAACAGACTGTAAATGGATTGCAGTAAGGAAATTGTTAAAATTAAAATTATTAATACAACTCAAGTATTGCTGCTGTCTTTTCTTTATTATCCCACAAAAGCTATTGAAATCCATGAACAGAAAACTCATAAAAGAAGGTGAAAGAAAGCTGCGGAACCATTAGTGATTGACTGAAATATGCAAACATGTGGGAACAACGGTATTGTGTGTTTAAACATAGGAAAAACTGATACCCTGTGAGAGGTGTAGAAAGTACTGTATCTGAAAAGACAAGTTTTATGAACCTGCACACCTAGGTATAATAAATTTCATTGTTCAGGAAATAATCCTGTTAACATGTTTTGGAGTATGAATTTTGTTCTGGGCTGCTTCGTTCCATTTCTTTTTCATCACTGTATCAGTCCTTCAGTCAGTAGAGACATATTTCCAAACAGACAGCTTGAATGAGTGATCCCATCAATATCTGTGCCCCCCCCCATATCAGCAGTTTTATTCTGCCTTTCCTTGATAGTGTGTAGTTGAACACATGTATGTTTGAGTGTCTGTACAACAGATGGTCTCTGTGGGGAGCAAGGTGTGCATGTGCCCATCTTCTGCCATCCCCCCCAGGACCTATAAAGCATGTAGAACAAACAGGCTAATTAGTCCTCTAGACACACAAACACAACCACTCATACACAATACACACACACAGGCACTGAGTCTATATGAGCCACTATATAAATGTTCAAGGGCTTAATGAGTCATAGCATTTACTAAGTAGTACATGGCGATCAAGCCAAATGCAGTGGTTGTGTTGGTATATTTTGAGAAGTTGTGTCTATTTTTTAGCACCAATTGCATATCCTCATAAGACTGCATAATGGTCAGCGCTGCACATCATTATCTTTTTTGTCATTACTTTTTTGTGAAATGTCCTCTATTGCACTGTTTATATATGTTTTTGCTAATATGTTTCTTAGTTGTTTGTATTACTTCATTGTATATGTAGCACCATGGTCCTGTAGGAACATTACCTCATTTCAGAAATCACCTGTGCATACTTCAAATTACAATAAAGAGCCTACTTGACTTGACTTGACACTGTCTTCTTCCAAATTTGTTTTCACCACATGTAAGGCAAGGAGGGTTACCTGTCAAGCATGTTCAACATTAAATACCTAAAATGATCAAACACACTGTATAAAATAAAAATAGATTAACATTTTTTATATATACTGTACATGTAGTTTTGTAAAAATGTGTCTGTGGATTAAAGTAAGATTGTCTAGCCAATCAATTAAATTACTACAAATACAATTAGACATTTTAGATACTTAGTCTGATTAGAACAAAACAATATACACAACTGAAAAAACAACATATGAAAAATAAAGCAAAAACACACACATATTCAGTGCACTTACATATTGTGTAACCACGACACATTTGCTATAAATAACAATGATCGGCGAGCCATTAGACATATTGTAAGATACCATAGTCTTAGTATCTTTTTTCTCCTTTTGTTGTGACAAATGCTTGGGCCAACAGATATGATCCATCAGATTTATGGGAGGCTCATAGCAGCTATGCTTATTCAAGCACAACCTGAATTATTCAGATATGTCACGGTGACACGCCAAGGCCAGACCACTGAAAAATAATAGAAGCTATGTCAATACTTGTTTTCGTGTTTGTTGATTGCATGTCACCCAAGCATGTGTCACTACATGTGTCAGTATTTGTGTGAGTGGGCCAAATTTAACCCAGTGTACATCAACAACACAAAACAAGCATGTTTCTAGATTTCACTTTGGTGAGAGAAAGGGCAAACATGGGGATTTACACAGTTTTTAATGTGTAAACTGTTAAAGAGAAATGAGGTCTATCACCTCATAAAAGAAATGTTTTTGTGGCTGTGCAAGGTAAACAAAAGACATTGTGCATTTTTATGTGTCAGTGTGTGTATGCTATCCCTCAGGGCCCCTTTTGTTAAGCCCCTGTCATGGACCTCCAGTAGTTAGATAGAAACTAATGACTGTAGTGTTGGTGGCTACCTCTGTCTTTGTCTGACTTTTCTATCATGGAATGACCATGTGATTGTGAACATGCAGGGCTGTGTGTGTGTGTGTGTGTGTGTGTGTGTGTGTGTGTGTGTGTGTGTGTGTGTGTGTGTGTGTGTTCACAGTGTGTGTGTG
>VUQH01002847.1:3728-47414 GCA_015106775.1 Etroplus canarensis
TTTTGTTTGGATTTTTTTTGTTCTTTTTTTGTGGACATGACGGGGGTATAGTTCACTATGATATCAAATCCTAGAATAGCATCAAGAAGTAGTGAATTGTTTATAAATTTTAGTTCATAAAGATTTTCTTTTAAACACACCAGAGACTTAAAATATATCAGCGCTGCAATGCAATAAACAATGACCGCTTCCAGTCATATCTTATAAGTTTCACATGTCCCCCACAGCTGATCACGTTACACTAAATGGACAAAAGTAATGGGCCACCCCTACACATTACACCCATTCTAAATCGATAGGCATTAATATGGAGTTGCCCCCCACTCTGCAGCTATAACAGCTTCTAGAAAGGCGTTTCACAAGATTTTGCAAGGTTTCTGTGAGAATTTTTGACCATTCATACAGACAAGCATTGTGAAGTCAGATACTAATGTTAGACAAGAGGGCCTGATCTGCAATCTCAGTTCTGGTTTATTCCAATGGGGATGAGGTCAGGGCTCTGTGTGAGCAAACAGCTTTCTTCCAGACCAAAGTCATCCAAGCGTACCTTTATAGACCTTGCTTTGTGCACTGGGGCACAGTCGTGCTGGAACAGAAAAGAGCCTTCCCCAAACTGTTATCACAAAGTTGGAAGCATAGAATTGTCCAAAATATCTTGGTAAAGTATTACAAATTCCCTTCACTGGAACAAGGGGACCCACGCCAACCAAATCCACAGCTTTATTACTCCTCCACTAAACTTTACAGTTGGCACAATGCAGTCAGGAATGTAAGGTTCTCCTGGCGTTCACCAAACCCAGACTCATGTATGACTCGACAGTCGTGGCATGCTTTATGCCCCGCCTTGGTTGTGATTAATTGTGTTCAGCCATGGAAACCCCTGGTATAAGCCTCACGGTGCACAGTTTTTGTGCCCTCATGTCATTGCTGAGTTGCTGTGGTTCCTAAGCATTTCCACTTTTCAATAATACCACTTACAGTTGGTAAAGGAGTAAAGAAATTTCATGAACTGACTTTTTGCAATGGTGACATCCTATTACAGTACAATGCTCAAACTCAGTGAGCTCTTTAGAATGACCCACTCTTTCACAGATGTTTGTAAAGGCAGAGTGCATGGCTAGGCTCTTGATTTTATTCACCTGTGGCAATGGGACTAAATGGAACACCTGAATTAAACGATTAAGCGGTGTGACCGAGTACTTTTGTTCGCATAGTGTGTATTATGGTAAAAAGGGAACGTCACTGTCCTGAATGAACAAGGGAGTTTTTAAAGACAGAATTTTGGTTTCTGCTGTTAACATTTTAAACTGTAAATGTAAAGGTTCAGTAAATGCTGTGGGTATTTACTGGAGCAGTACCCAAATAAGTGACTAGTTGTTGTGTAGGTTTTTTTTTTCAATTTTAGTATTTGGTGCCTCTTTTTTTACCACCTCAGCTTGGGTGTATGACACTCTCAGCCATAATCAACACACTCAAGTTCAACTCATTTATACTAATTAGTGACTATACTCTAGTAAGTTTTTATTTTATTCTTTTCTGTTTCCCCAACAAAAAGTAGCTGACTATGAAAATTGTATTTTCTCAAATCTTCTCTCACAATGATCATTTAATATGTAAAGTCAAAATCAAATCACATTAGCTTCAACTCGTGTTGTATTGTTTTAGACACTGTCATGGTTATAAGTTCAGAAATGGAAATATTTACCGTCTATTTTCAGATGATTCACTTCTCACTCACAGCAGTGAGTTCACCTTACTTTTGCCAACTTCAGATCTTTGTTGCAAGATTATGCAACTTTTCATAACCCATTAGTGACATTTTTATTTTCAAATGAGCCCCTTGCAAAAGAAAAAAAAAAAACCCTTAACCCCCCACCCTCCCTATCATTCAGTGAGCAGCGGCACCCAGAAAGTTTGTGCACTGCGTAAGAGAAATTGTGTTTGTTCTTACATTGTCTTTGAGTGATTGTAGCACAGCTATTATGTTGAACTTATGCATACGATTTTGTCAGGAAACATTGTGGTTATGAAAATTATCATCCCCTTTGTTAGGTGAAGCTTCAAATATTCTCCAGAGCTCAAAAAATGGGATCCAGGACAGTCAGAACAGTTAGAGTGTGGACACAATGTCATTTCACGATTGAATTGTTAGTTTGCAGAGAAAGCATGGTGCTAAAGATAACCCTTTGTCCAAGAATTTGGATTAAACTTAAAGAGACATCATCTGCCCTTGGTGGGATATTTAGTGAGGGATGCAGTATAGTGTGTCCTCTGAGATTTAGCAGCTCTTGGACAAGGACATCAGTTTCCTCAAGGGAGGTTCTTTTTGACGCCGCCAATTTTGACTTTTGTCATTCACCTCACAGTGCACCACAACATGTACAGCACTGCTTTTTCAAGGATCAGAGGAGCAATTTTTCCTTTTTTTCTACATATAACCAATGATAACCTCATGTACTCATAAGTTCAAATTATCTCCTTTGCATTGCATCTTGGCTGTGATCACTACAAGCACAACCAGAAATATAATAATGATTTAAACTCATTTATGGCTCAACTGTTGAAATGAGATGATAAATCTATAAGCTACTCTAATAATATTCTTCCCAGCAATCAAAAATCACACATTATCACTTGAATGGCTGTGCTGGAAATAACTGACCATGTCTTGATGCAGCCTTAAAATCTTTAAACATTATGACTTCTATTACTTGACACCAATTGCCACAGTAAATCTGTAAGGGTCTGATCAGATTGCTTAATAACTAGTGGCTAAATTATTTTTTAGCAGTCACCAGAATTTCTGTAAAAGCCTCTGTTGTTTATTTTAGGCTAACCTTACCCACCCTTTCCGTTTTCAACTTGTCATACAGTCCTGTGAAAAAAAAAAAAAAAAAAGGGTTGTCATGAGAAAAACCTCCTCCCTATGAAAAGAAAATGGCAGCACAGTTTAGGTTTGCAAAGCTGCATCCGAAAAACCAAAAGATTTCTGGAACAACGTTCTTTGGACAGATGAGACTGAGATGGAGATGTTTGGTCATAACGCATGCCGCCATGTTTGAAGCAAACCAAACACACCACATCAACACTAACACCTCATACCAACTGTCAAGCAGTGTGGTGGATGGTTAGTGAGTTGGTCTTTTTTGCAGCCGCAGGACCTGGGCACCTCGCAGTCATTGAGTCAATCATGAACTCCTCTGTATAAAAAAATATACAGTAGAGTCAAATGTCAAGCCATCTGTCCAACAGCTAAAGCTTGGCTGAAGCAGGACAATGATATTAAGCGCACGGACAAATCTACAACAGGATGACTCAGAAATAAAGGAATCAAGGTTTTGTAATGGCCCAGGTTAAGTCCAGACCTCAACCAAACTGAAATGCTCTGTCAGGACCTTAAGACAACTGTGCATAAATGAATGCCTGCAAACCTCAGTGAACTAAAGCAGCATTATTAAGAAGACCGGGCCAAATTTCCACCACAATGATGTGAGAGACTGATAAAGTCATACAGAAAATGATGACTTCAAGGTATGGCTACTAAAGGTGATTCTATTAGTGACTAAATGGTGGGATGTGCTTAGTTTTTTACATGAGCCCTGTGAAAACTTTCTTTGCCACGACCATACATAGATGAATGAAGGTGAAATTTGGAAAGCAAATTTGTCTCTGAGGCCAGTTAAGTGCTGCAGGAGGAGGTTGAATTACTTTATCTTTTTAGCTCTTATTCCACCTTTCATTAATGCCATCTCTCATTTTCTACAAGTTTCTTGGCACCTTTCTCTTTCTAATGAGGAACTGTAGTGTAAAAATGTTGCATTTATGGTTTGGTGTATGTGCTATTAAATACTTGCCTTATGTGTACCCTTCCAGCTCATATATTGTATAGTGGTATTGAGTACCTTGCATATAGAAACAGAAAAAAGTAATGGCCAGTGTAATTATTATTTAAACAATGCACCACCTTTGCCACTGGGAGCTCAAACTACTCAATCCATTTACACTGTCCCTCTTTCTTGTTGTTCTACAGTGCTCCTTGCAGATTAATTGCAGTTAATCAGGGAGTCAGACATTTTTTTTTTCTAATACTAGCTCTGCTTTTTTTCAGGGGCACGAGGCAATACACACATGCACACCAAAAGGGAGAATAACAGCAAGAGAGAGAGAGAGAGAGTTCACTCTCCAAAACGGCTGCAGGACTGAGTAGCCACTAATTGGAAATCAAAAGCAATGGAGCTGGAAGGCAGCCGAGAAGGAACAGTGAAACCTCAAGCGCCTGTTGTCGGTCAATTTAGACCATGACAAAAAAGTCCCTGTTTCTTGTGTCACCATTTAACCTATTCACCAGTGTGGAATGGGAGCAGCTGTTTTTTTACAGTAGCACATAATGGGACAAAATGGCTTTAGCTGGCCAAGCTCCAGCTAGCTGCAAAAAGGCTCCAATGCAAAGAAAAAAGGGAAAAGGTGTGAAGAAGATATTGCAGAAGACAGAATGCTTCTGCCTTGTTATCATTGATACTGAGATAGCTCACACTCCTCCATCTGAGCTGAAATAAACATTACTTCTTTTTTTTCTCTGTTGCAACAAACAATTAGAGAACTCATGACAGAGGCTACAGATGGCCTGGGCTCACGCAGACTGCGGAAGTATGTAGAAGTTTACACAAGTCAGACGAAAAGCCAGATCGGCTCCAAAACTAAGGCTGTTCTCTGAGTAAAAAAAAAAATATTGCTCACTTGTTTTTAATCTCTTTTCAAGTTGAGGTGTGAATAAGTACTTTGTGAGTGACAGCTTGACGAGCGCAGTTATAGGAACTCCAAACTTCATCAGGCAGTTGTCAGACGCAGGGCTGTCCAGTTTAAAGGCTGCTCAGGCATGACAGTACGGGAACGAGGTATGCTTATGTTAGCACTGCAGCAGATGTTCTGTTTCTGTTCCAGCTGTCTCCTTTTTGAAGTGCTTTGCTCGAAATGTCTCAATCCCAGATCCTTAATACTATCCTTTCACTCCCTCCCCCCACCGGAACTGAGGTCATGCTACAGTCAAAGTAAGTGATCATAGACAGGCTAATTACTAAAAGATTTTATAGTTTATTGGAAAATGCATATTTTTTTTCTGAAACAATTGCAATTTTGACATCCACTATCTACTACTGCTATAAAAGTACAATAGGGAAAAGAATGAATGAAATAACAAAGCTAAATCAAATGCAGCCATGGTCTGATGTATCTTCCTGAGGGCCTTGCCCACCCTCTTGTGTGAAAAAAGAAAGAAAATGAGGTACTGAAGGGATTTAAGGGACTTTTTCAAATGCGGCTTTTTAAAGAATTCCGCCTGGCAGACCTTGATGAGTGATCAGAAGTTGGGAGATCATAGACCCGTGGGCTCTATGCTGAGTTCTGACCCTGAGTTCAGCTACGTAGAGGTGGGATAAAGACTCTCTTGCCTGGGGAGAAGTAGAGGGAAAGACAGAATAGAAAGGAAGAAATAAAGCTAGAGAGAGGCAATAGCCTTGATGCCTCTAGCAGCGCAGCGCTGGCTTGGCCCTTCATATCAGCCACTTGTGAAGAAGGGGGGAAACCCTACAGGCACTCATATGCCGACTGGCATGATCAAGGCCAGCTAAAACAGCCTGGGTTGGAGTTGTTACTTTAGGCTATGGCGTGAGCTGGAGAAGCTAAAAGAGAGATGCTTTAATGATGTTTGACACTTAACCATTACCACAGGTCACGAGGACACGCCTGACAATTGACTGCATTTCCAATTGAAAGTCTTCAGGTCTAAGATCACAGTCATTTACGGCCTCATTGCACAGTAAACGCTCACGCTGATTATCTAAAAAGCTTGTTCGAAGGAGTTCTTTAAATCTCTGACTCAAATAGATAATTAGACATAATGAGTAAACAATGTGGCCGCAAGATGTGAGCACACTCATTGCTTTTTAATTGTGTTTCTCTCTGTGAACTGAGCTACTTCTGCGAGCTCCGTTACCTGTGTGCGTTGGCCCATGTGAGGCCAGGTGCAGTCATTACCACGGGACAGATGGATCAGCAGAAGTGTTGCTCGTTTCCCTTGCAAGGCAACATGGTGGCAGCCATATGTAAGCTCATCATTAAAACTGACCTTTGACCCTCCAGCGGGTGCCTGTCATTCTAATAGAGTTAATTAAAAATGTCCACCAGTGTGGAGGATGTGGTATTTTCTCTCTGTGTTTGTGGATGTTATTGGTTTGCAAGGAAAGAAATATTTATGTGTATGTGTGTATACTTGTGTGACAGGCTATAAGGGGTTTGCATCCATTCATGCGTATTAAAGAGAGAGGACGTTTGGGCCGTTACACATGCGTTTGCGTGACTTGTGCGCATGCATGTGACTCTGGTGTCAGATGTGTTTAAGTTTGGGAGCTTCTTTTAATATTGCCGATGCAGCTCCTTTGAAAATTCATTAAAATGCTCCGACCCCTCTGCCATCTGTGCAAGCGAGAGGTAGAGTGTCGTGCAGCTGGGGAAAATGGGAAGATGAAAATTCTGACACAGGCAAAAGCATGCGGGCAAGCCCCTAGACGCAGATTGAAGGCCACTGATATGCCAGCTTTGAACTGCTATTTATTTATTCCTAGACCTTATCTAAAGGTTCAATTCAAATTTAGATTTTGAGATAAAGACTGCTGGCTGCGATTGCACATTTCTCTGGCAAATGGCAAATGTTACGTAAGCGCAATGCGTATAAAATAATAAAAACAATCCCTTAGAGGTCTAATTAAAAATGCTACTCTAATTGCTAAGTGTCAAGCTAAAATATAATTAACTCCACAATTACATACAGTGTATTACTAGAGAAGAGTGCTGACCGATTACAGCAATAAATCTCAGTTGTTCATGTGAGCTGCATATACAAATAACCACAGCAAAACCAGATTGTCTTCATAATGTATTGGAACTTAATGCACATTTGAAGCATTTACACCTACATGTCCAAGACTTATTCAAAAGCAAAACTCATTATCCATGTCACTCCTCCATTACTACCAACAGTCACTCTAGTCAAGCGTTTGATTAGCATGGTTGCTGGCACATTACTGCGTACTACCTTCAGCTGCTGTCATCTTCATGCCAGTTACTTCTCACAATAAAGCAATATCAGTTGCAGTGTTTATGCCCTGTAATCACTTTCTCCTACACCTGATCTCCTCTTCATAAACTGAATGCACCAACATTATTGCTGTTATAGTCGGAAATATGGAGCTATGTATTATGCATTAACAATCACCTCCTGAAGGGAAGGCACACACACTTTGATGCCAATATACACACGCGCGTGCTATCACTGACGAATGTCAGTAGGTTTTCTGTAAATGTATGCAAAAATAAGCACACATAGACATTTCCTTGCTTTGTCTTTTTCTCACATCAGCACACACAAATGCGTCAACACATACTGACTTCAACATATGCCTCAAAGCATTGGGGTGTAATAGAGGCTGCCTGCGCTTTGCCTTGTCTCCCCTTCTCTGACACTAATCAACACCTCTCCTGCTATTAAAAATTCCTCTCCATGCCTTTTGATCTGCTAACTATCTCATTTACATGACTGACGCTCAGCAAACCAGCCTGGTGTTGGGGAGGTGTGATGAGGTAAGGTGGGGCTGGAGGGAGAGGCTGATGGGGGTGAGAAAAAGGAAAGCAGAGGGAAACTATTTCAGTGAGAAGATGGCAGCTTAAGCAGCAAAATATCATGTACATATGAATACATGTTTTAGCTGGTTCATGATTTCACATTGTTGCAAAGAGTGCAGTGATCCAAAATTGCGTGGCTGAAAGTAATGCAGCTAAAATGAGAAAGCAACTTCCAATGGGTGGTGGAAAACAGCAGAACCCCTGCATTCTTTTCCCTGCATGTTTCTTCTTCTTCCCCATCCTCCCTCCTCTCTTTCTCCTCTTGGCTGACTTTGTGTAGCACCGTGGGGCTTCCAGTGAGCCTGAGCCTCTTTGGCAAGAACTGTGAGACTGGATGGCATTGAAAAGGCTGGGTATAGTTGGGCAAGAACGCGGGAACAGGCAGGTAGAGAGGGAGAAATAGTCGACGAATGAGGGAGAGAGAACGATAGGGAAGTTGTGGGAACCATTGTAGGTGGTTTCAATCATTCTGATGCCATCTGTTCCACTCCATTTTTCGCACTGACAGTGGATATTTTCCCTGGTGAGACGAGAGGAGTCTGTGTGCGTGTGTGTATGACAATGAGAGATAGTGAAGGACAGACAAGCATAAGCACAGAGCACAACATATTTATCTTTTACACATTGTACAACACATCTGGATAACCAGGTGTCTGATTGTAAACTTTATGTGGATGCAACTAAGGATCATTTTCAGTATTGAGTAATCAAGTGATTGTTAATTATTTGTCAATCCATCAGTTATTGGTGAAGTGTTTTGCTTTTCTGGGTGTTTGCATTTTTAACCAGCACTACTTGACGTTAGATATCTTTTCCATCCTAGTTTAGTTAGTGAGTATTCCAAGATTAGTTAATTGGTGCTAAATATGTGAATAGGAATACCACTAGTTTTAGTCTGAAACCAAACTACTGGCGATGTTTAAAATTTATCTGACAGATACCAAGCTATAATTATTGCAGTTCATTGGCAATACACCCATATGTTTCACACCAAACCATAAATAAAATAAAAAGGGTTAATTCATCCTCTAGGGACCATGAATATCAGTATATAACACTGGATAATATGCCCAGTAGTTGCTGTGATACAGTTTGTCATTTTTGACCAAACTTATGGCTTAAGTAAGTGTCAGTCCTTGTTTTCCCCATGGGCATGCTTCCAGTCTGGCTAAAAATGGCAAATGCTGACTTCAACACTTAGTCCTCCTACACTCATGAGATGTATTGCACCAGGTGTCATCTCTCTGGCTGGGCACTGGTCCCCTCATCCTCTGAGCTTTTAACTTATGTTTCCTCTGTGCTTAAACATGCATGAAGTTATTACAATGGCCCTACCTCCACACACCCTCCAGCTCTGAGGCTCTCTCTCTGCCACATTTGTTCTTTCACCTCGATCTTTATCTGTCGCTTTCTACGTTTGCCTTTTTATGAGCTACGCCTAACTTTTTTTTCTTTCCCTGTTTATTACCGGCATTACTAGTGTTTCTCCTTTTGCATGTATACCTCCTATGCATGTATACCTTTTCCCTTCCTGAATAAAAACGAGCACTGAAAATCCCTCTTCATGTCACCCTGCTTGCTTATATAAAAATCCAACTCTTCAAGATAAAAGGCTACTGAAAATAATACCAGCATTAGGGTTTCCTATTTCACAGCGTTTCAGTTCTGAGGGGTCAGTGAATCTGCGTGATGTGGAATATTGAATATGAAGATGGGGAAGCTCCATAGTGTTTTTTCAGCATGTTTGCTCAGTAAACTCAGTGTTATTGGATCTACGAGCCTGCCATCGTGGTGCAAGGAAAAGGCCACATTAGGCTTATACTGCACCTCAAAAAGAAATTGGGGGGATAATGGAGCAAAATTCAGGGGAATGTAAAGGCAGAATTGTGCAGAATAAGAAAACAGAGACTAAAGGTTCACCACTCCAAAACATTACACTAGAGATATATGAATTTATGAATAGAGAAATAGAGCTTCACCCATTGGATACTGACATCATATTGTTATCTTGAAGTTACGCATCATCAAGTTATAACAAAAGTAAGTCTACAGACATGCTGGAAAATGTGAGAATATAATTAGGTACAGTGGAGTTTTGAAATATTATTAGCATGCTACCATGCTGACAAAGCCCATGTTGTACAATTGCATTCACAGTGTAGTGTAATAACATTTGATGACTCGCGCTAAACACAAAGTACACTTAAGACTGTAGACAGAGACTGAAGCGCTACAGTTTACTGTAGTTCATTCAGAAAGATCCACTGATATTTGTACAAAATTTTATGGGAATCCATTTTAGAAATGTTACTGGAATCTTTAAAAAATAGCCTCATGGGAAAAAGGAAGATCTGTGTAAAATTCCATGGAAAAATATTTCCCACACGTGAAGACAAGTTAAACCGCTTCACCTGTCATTATATGAACACTTGCGTAAC
Source organism: Etroplus canarensis (assembly GCA_015106775.1). NCBI lineage: Eukaryota > Metazoa > Chordata > Actinopteri > Cichliformes > Cichlidae > Etroplus > Etroplus canarensis. The sequence continues at coordinate 13,844 of VUQH01002847.1, forward strand.
AGAAAAGTCATGAGAATTCAATATTAATATGAACATCAAACAAACAAAATTACATGGCAATCCCTCCACTGATGAAATAAACTAAATTTAGTGCCAATTTACAACATTAGGGCCATTCACATGGATGCCTTCAGGCTTCAACGCTCTTGCTTCTTATTCAGTTTAAATGGGATGATATCGCTCAATACCGAACTGAATTATGGATCCGTTGCCTTGCTTTATTCATGCTGCTTACACTGAAAGTTGATAGAAATTAAACTATTGACGTTCCAGGGCAGGCGTCAGCCAATGAAATTATGTTTTGCAAATATCCTAAGAGAGTGAGGTTGTTGTTTATGCAGTTTTGTATCAAAATGTAGGAAAAGTTGATCATTGCAGTGAATAATAAACCTATACGAACAAAGTTAATTGGCTAGACTAGCCTGTCCTGTGATGACTGAGTATTAATGCTATGATGATAGTGCAAGCAAAGATAACCACTCAACATCAGGGACGCCCACCATGAAGTGTTGCAGGTAGGCATCCACATGGATCCTGTCTTAGTCATGTCAACGTACTTTACGTTGTGAGGTCAAGACCCTAAAATACAAAAACAATTCAATAATTCTCTATGAGCATGCACTTGGCAACTGTAGGGAGAAAAAACTCCAATTTAACAAGAATAAACTTGAGAAACTAATCCACAGAGTGACAAAGATGGTTAGTCATTACTAACCAAACACATAGTCAAGCAAAGCCTTTTCTTTTATGTGTAAGAACTAACCAAACAACATCAATAGTCACGTACGCCAACCTCCCTGCAAGCTGCACTTTTAGCAATCAGCAAGATAAACAATAAGGCTGCTTAAGACTTGGAAGTAGTCTGCTGGGACCCAATCCCACCTAATAGTCTAATTAAAGCCATTGATTGCTTATATGAGCACACATAAGCAGTGGACATTTCCCACTAACAACCACCCACAGGACTAGTAATTAGCACAAATTCTGAGGTATGCTTAACTGAGTCAGTTTCTGTTGCCTCGTTTGCTGGGCACTGGTGTTATGTGTATCAACGCGCTTTACTCGCGTGACCTTTCCATGTTGTTCATGTTGTATTGGCTGCACTGTCACTCACCTGCAACTGTCCCTATCACTTCGTAGCATCTGTGTCGAATCAGTGTTCAAATCTCTGTCCATTTTTTCCCTCCAACATCCACAATGCTTCAGATGATTTGGGGAGACCAGCTGGGATGCTTTGGTGAATACTTTTGTGAGAGCTGTCTGGATTTGATGGCCTCCAGTGACATCCATTGTCAAGATCACAAAAAAGTCAGACATTTTACCTCTTCTGGCTGTCTTAGGCATGATTTTATATCCTGCTGTTTGTGAGTTGTGACTCTTGAACCTACCGAAGGGGAACCGTTTTTAATGAATACCAGTTGTCCCAAGAAGGCGAATAGGCTTTTTTTTCCAAAGTGAATTATGAGATATAAATAGAGTGTGCTCTAACAAAGAACAAGACCTGTCTTGGGGCAATATATATATCTGCAGACTCATATCCTGCAATTTTTATCTTCTAGAATTTGTAGTAAGGGGGGATACACCATGAGAAAAATATGATTATATCTGATTACATATGTTTTAAAAACTCATGTTTAAATTCATTTCTTTGTTAGCTCTTTAAAATATGGGGGGGGGGAAGAGACTAAGAACTGCAGGGGCTCAAGAGAAAAATAGTTGTAGCTGGTCGTAATCCACTGAGGGTCCACCTGGCAATATTAATAAGAGGATACAGCAAGTCAGTTATCTCAGTGGACAGGATTTGAATGATGCAGCAAATGGATCCTCCCAAGATAAGAAAACACAGGTTAAGCCTCTGCAAAAATATTAATAAAAACAGAGAGAATATAAATTCTGAATTTCATCGCAGACAATTGAAATTTTGTGATAGAGGTCAAGAGGATTGTTTTGGCACAATGTGGGATGACAGTGCTGTCACAAAAAACTCATTGGCCAGGACACAACTAGTTTTCACAGCACTTTGAGTGAAGAATAAAAGGCTTGCTGATTTAAAATACAAGTAGAAACAGAAGAAAATGTGATAGTGAAGAAAGAGGATGTGTCTTAAACTCCTTCTAGGCTTATGTAGAACTACAGTAGATTGAAAGTTCACAGAAAATGCATAAATTCAGTCTGGACGTGCTGCATACAAGAAGAATTCTCACAAAACTGCAACAACTCCATACATCCTATTGGTCATACATACTGCATCACTTGACTCATTAAATTCTTTTCATGAGAAAATCAGCTTCGTGTGCCTAAATTCCACACGAGACAACATCCCATACTATCACTAAAAGTCTCTTTTCAGGAAAACATGCTTTAATTTATGCAGAAAGCATGTGGTGTAACTCAAAGAATGGCAATTTATTCAGCTGACCAATGAACCCATTTACACAGAATGTAGTGTGATATTGCAAACTGTTACCTGCTGTATACCAACAGTAGACCTATACAATGCCTGATCACTTGTGCACACTAAGTGAGAGAGAAAGAAGAGAGAGGTTTGCATATACTGGCAGAAAAAGGCCTGTATTATAGCTGAGCTGGGCACTAAGCTCCGTCCAGGTGTTCGACTCTTTCCAGGTGGCCATGTAATACTCTTGCCGACCCAGATCATGGCAATCATGGAGCTGGCAGAGATGGCTCACTGCCGACACCAGTGTAGCGCCTGGGTAATATGCCAAGTTGGCAGCGACATGCCTGAAAAGCAGGCGGGCACACAGCTAGAGAGTCTCGAATGCTCCTGGAGCGGAAAGATGGTGGTGAACCTTTCATTTTCTTTTCAGAATTCATGAAAATGTCACAGTCTGGTACAAGGCCTGTCTGATTTTGTGACTTGACAGTGTTAGGAGTGTTGGTACATCATGATCTGAGCTCTGTGTAATAATAAGTGTTTCATCATTTCATTTAGTGCAATTCAAGAGCCTGCCTTCATGGATCATCCTGAGGCATCATTTTCTGTTTTATTGCTGTATCTTTGTGTTTCAGTGACCTACAACTCAGCTGCCTACAAACACATCTTCTGTCAAAGACTGTCAACATACTTAATCATGTTCACTCAAAGTCACAGCCAGAGATAAGATCTTTATTAGCCCAGGAAGCCAGAGTTATATGAAGCCTGACTCTGGCCTGTAGTGCCTGGGCACTGTGTGTTCCACAGAGTAAGTAGCTTGGCTGGCAGACTGCCACAGACAAGCGCTGCTATGTTTCTGCTTGCCATCCTCTTAGTTGACTGCATGGTAATTACCGTCTCAATGCAGGAAGAAAAAGCAGCTTTTGGTAGGAGGATTGAGAGCGAAAAGGGAAAATTGCAAGAGAGTGTGGCTTAGCAGCTTAATGAACATGTCAGATGTATTTAAACAAATGGATTAAAACATCTGTATACACTTGGCTGGATCGTGCTTTTCTCCAAAATACTCGTGAATGTGGAAAACATATACTGGAGGAATCCCAAAAATAACAGCGGGAAACATCATGTCTGCATTATTGCATATGAAGTAAATCAGCTCTGTGTCAACCAAATCAATTATGTTGCTCTATTTCTGTGGAATGTACTGAACTTTATGCCAACCAGCAATTTCCTGCTCTTAAGGCACTGTACATTTAAAACGCCATAAATCTGCATTAAAGCATAAAAGAGAGCCTGCATCCTCTCCAAACTACAGGATTTCTACTTGTCAAGTTCAGTGAGATCTTTCATCTTGAAACCTTTTCATCCATAAATGTGCTGTTCCCAGATTCCATTTCTTGAAACTTTTTGTCCTGACCCCACCTTAATGCTTTACCTGAAATGTCAATGTCAATACATTGGCTAAATGAATAATAGATGCTCTTTTGTTGTATCCTTGTGCCGAGGCATCTTCTCAGCTCAGAGACGCTCGCATGCCGGTAAAATTAGGGAGAAAAGCAAATTGAAAGTGACCTTTAACATTTAATGTGACATATTGAGAGGTTTTTGTTGCTACTTAATGGCAATAGTAATCATTTAGAGGACATGTCTTTCACATTCAATACAGTGAGGAAAAAGCTACACAGTTTACACCAACTGTGTGCAGTTCTGCATCCAGATTTATTTCCATTTAAAAAGAAAAGTTCAAGGTGTATATCAGCACACTTGACATTTGCTCATGAACTTCACTTAAGCTGTGGGCATGTGTCTTGAGCCTTGTTTGTAGCCTTAAGCAATGTTTGTCAAGACCCATTATTGCCAGTTGGCTGTAGTAAAATAATCCCTTCACTGCTAGTTAGGAAATGGTGTAAACGCCAAACCTCCCAGCATTTGAGAAGGGCTAAGAGGCAGCTTGGGAAAATATATTTCTGTTGGTGAGTTCCTCATGTTCACTCTTGCCACTGATGTTTGAACTGAGAAAAAATGACAGCACTGAATCCAATATGTGAGCAGAAACAACCTACAAAAAATTAATCAGACACAGTGTTACTTCAGATTTTCTTGGTGATAATCATATTGTAAGCTTTGTGCCACAATAAAATGTATTATTACATCCTCCTCTAAACATGTCCAACACTGACGTCTGTACATGTGTTACTGTGTAACTCATATTCCCTGCCATGGTTCTAACGGACATGACTCACTTGTGTTAGATGCATTAGAGCAAGATGGTCCTGACTAATCAGTGCATCATTGAGCAGCTGAGTGGTAGAGTGCCAACTGCGTGCAAAAGGGATGGTAGCCTTTACCCCGAAGAGATAGCCAGTTAAACTGACCAACTGGAACTGAGTGAGCCTGAATGCCTACCTGTTGTGGAGTTCAGAAAATGCCACTTCTACTCATTGCTCATTCTGGACGATACAAGACCCATTATTCTTGCAGTCATTACTAAGCAGAATGTCAATAGCTTATTAGAGAGAGAGAGAGAGAGACATGGTAAGAGAGATGGATGGAGGAGTGAGGGAGCAAGGACAGAGGAAAAGAGGAAAGAAAGCAGAGAAACCTGAATATAAAACTTTTTGCACAAAATGAAGAAAAAAGTAGTGTTTTAGCATGCCTGTGACAACAACAGATGCTAAGTTCCATGTCTGTGCCTTAATTTGTTTTTAATGTGTTGATAATGTGCCAACACCCACATCTTTCTGAGCCTTTTCCACCTTTATATCTCTTACTGACTAACTTGGACATTTTACTAAAAATGCTGTCAAATTCTCTTGAGGTATTTTATCTGTGTCCAGTTGCATAAACATTAAAAAACATCACGTAACACAATGAAACGGCCGACTCCGCTTCCTCTGCTGGGTTTCTCTTTTATTCTTTTCTCTTTTTTTTTTGCACTTTCTGTTACTCTCGCTCTTTTGCTCCTCTGTCTGTTTCTCTCACAGCATTGTACAAATGTTTCTCTTGTCTAAGGAACCGTTCCATATGTTTGCAATCACTCCGGCTCCCTTGCCTGCACAGATCATTTAGCAAGCTCCCTCATACATTTCAATTAGGCCCACCTAGCGCAGCCACAGACATGGGGAAGCAATATTGATTTCTTGATATCCTGTGCGTGGGTCGGCCCAAATTAACGCTTGTACTGGGGAATATGATCTATCCATAACAATTCACTTGTGTATGTCACCATGAGTGTGATATGCGGTATGAGTTTTAATATACAGGCAAATGTCAAGTATTTAACTAACTAAAAATCATGCCAATGACAATCCAGTACAGTGGGCATCACTCTATAATAACATGATACAAGAAATAACTCAAACACTGCTATATAATGCTCCCTAAATGAGCACTTATGCCTTAGCATTACAAAATTCGAATTCTGCTTACATCCTGAAATACACCTAAAATCGCATTTTTGCCAGTGTTTAGATGGGTTTCATTGTGGTTTGTTGGGGGAGCAGCTACTTAATGTTGGATGTCAGTTAGACTCTACCACCTCATCCATTCATGACTCTGTGTTAGGGCCCCGAGAGAGTGATCATTCAAAGTTCAGGAGACAGGGATATTACATCAAAGTACTGATGAGACTTTGGAATCTAGGGACAGAGCTGTTTACAGTTAAATTCTACATGCTCTCTTACTCTTACTAATACTTTTCCTTAAAGCTAGGAGAGGATACATGTTTATGCCACCACTGGACAAAAAAATACAAAATTGTAGAGAATTTTTTTCAGCATACTGTAATTTAAGTGTACTGAGAGGGAATTATTACTGTAATTCTACTAGTCTATGCTCACAGGCTTAAAAAACAAAACAATCTAACCCTCCACAGGAGACTTTAACCAACTGAGCAGGCAGCTGCACCTCTATCTCTAGATTTCTGACTAATACAGCTTTGGGTGCAGGATGAAAATAGATGTATTTATCAGACTGCTCTCACAGGTTAATATACACTCATCAGCCACTTCATTAGATACACCTTGTTAGTACTGGCTTAGGCCCCCTTTTGCCTTCAAAACTGTAGTAATTCGTCATGCCACAGATTCAAAAAGGTGCTGCAAACATTGTTCAGAGGTTTTGGTCCATGTTGACATGAAAGCATCGTACTGCTGCAGATTTGTTGGTTGCACATCCATGATGCAAATCTCCTCTTCTACCACATTCCAAATGTGCTCTATTTGATTGAGATCTGGTGACTGCGGAGGCCATTTGAGTACACTGAGCTCACTGAACATGTCAGTGAGTTCACTAAGATGATTTGAGCTTTGTGACGTGGAGCACTGTCCTTGTGGAAGCAACCATCAGAAAATGGGTTCACTGTAGACATAAAGGGATGGACATGGTCAGCAACAATACTCAGGTAAGCGGTTGCTTTTAAAGGTTAAACAACTGGTACTGAAGAGACCAGTGTGTGCCAAGAAATTATTCCCCACACCATTACATCAACACCACCAGCCTGAAGGCTTGATACAAGGCAGGATAGATCCATAATTTCATGTTGTTTAGACCAACTTCTGAATGTCACATCAGAAACTGACACTCATTAGTTCAGGCAACAGTTTTTAATCTTTTGTTTTCTAATTTTGGTGATCCTGTGAAAATTGTAGACTTAGTTTATTGTTTTTACTTGAAAGGAGTGGCATCTGATCTTGTCTTCTGCTGCTATATCCCATCAGCTTCAAGGTTCAACATGTTGTTTGCTCTTCTGCATACCTTGGTTGTAATGAGTGGTTGTTTGAGGTATTGTTGCCTTCCTCTCTAGCTGAAAGTAGTCCGGCCATTCTCCTCTGACCTCTCATCAAAAAGGCATTTTTTTGATGACGACTGAAATACTCAGACCAGCATGTCTGGCACCAACAACCATACAATGTTCAAAGTCACTTAAATCCTCTTTCTTCCTCATTCTGATGCTCAGTTCACTTTAGCAGGTAATCTTTACCATGCCTTGCTGCCATGTGATTGGCTGACTACATATTTGTGTTAACAAGCAGTTGAACAGGTATGAAGTAAAATACTTATAACACAGCATTATATACACTTCTGCAAAAAAAAGAAAAGAAAAAGTTTTCATCCTTGATAAAAATGCATGTTATCCAAAACTTGTTAGTGGCTGACCCATGCCATGCTGTCTAGCCATTTCTCTGAACAGCATACAGTATATTCTAATTAATTTTAATGTCTCTAATATCTAAAGACATTCCACCCAGACTGCCCTCTAGGTTTCACCACATAAAAGCCTGGCCAGCCTCCATGTACTTCCTTTGCATACAGATTATGTCCAACAAAAATATATGAGAACATGTTATTCTGAACATAAGACTCAGATTTAAATAGTGCATCCCTACTCGTTCTGTAAAGATATAATAGGGATGATATAGAGTAACTTAGTGGCATTTAATTGTGTTACAGAGGTCATTTGTAGCTAATGTTGAATAATTGTTCCAGTCAAGCAGATGCCTTGGCATTGCCCTCTTATAAAGATACATGTCCAGCCTTGTGGTTTATCACTGTGGGTCAGATCAACGGGAGGGGGCAGCACACGTAGAGTCTGACATTTCTGGTAATTATCTTTATGAAGATGGGAGGCCTCTCAATTAGAGTGGTGCTTGATTAAAACTAATGGTTCTCCCTCTCTGGCTGGGGGTGCTGGCTGACAGCAATAACATCAAGTGTCTCTTTGGCTGGTGTGGGATACTATGTGACCTTAAACAAAACAGTGGTATTCTTTGTTGTACAAGTTAAACTGGTCATTGATCTACACATCAAATACACATTTCTAGCATGTGGGACGTGTGTCACATGCTAGATATCTTTACGCTTTACTCCTCACGACAACTAAACCAGCTATGATTTGACTTCATCATATTTATTGTAATTTTTTTTAGACAGCTGTAATTAGAAGTGCAAACGCTCCTTTCTCTTTCTTTTATTCACTTGGAGGTTGTGTCGTGCATCCCTGCGTAATGACAGTCTTAACTGAAAATAAAAACTGGCTCTCTGGGGAGTGTGATGGTCAGGCTGGCCATTACAGAGTCACTCAATAGCAGCTGATTGACTCGCTCCCCTGCTCCACTATAAGCCTGTTAAACGGCTACTCAGCGTCAAAGCAGTGCTCTGAGCACTGGCCATATCTATGGTCCTTGCTGCTGCAGGCCACTGGATAAAGTGCTTACCTTGGTTTAGTAAACTAAACAGCTGTGGGCCTCATTTGGGATTGATAGGGATATACATTACTATAAATCAGAGAGCAGTTTGGAAAATTCAAGGGGGTTGCAAAATAAGCGCACATTTAATCCCAAATTAGCAAATTAAAACAGCAGCATGAAACATCAGCTCATTTTAAGTGCTTTGAAATGTAGTACTGTGAATGTAGCCATGTAGCTACCTAGACTAAAACTTGATAAGCCTAATTTCTTTTAGGTACTGTTTGTTTTCAGGATTATATATAGATCCAAATATGATAGCATCATGCAGTTACAATGGATTATAGACGCAAGCTGCAAATGCTTACTGAATGGTATGGAAACTATGGAGGCTCGTATTACTCTCTGTCCATGGAACCATTTTAAGATGAGTGCTTTCCCACATGGTGCATTATTATGCTGGAAGTACAACATGTGACCATGAAGCGGTGAGCCTTATCAACAGCATTACTTAGGTACACCACGGCTTTACAATGAGCCTCAGTTTGTACTGAAAGGCCGGCTATGTGCCAAAGAAACACTCCTTGGACCATTCTACTGCTATTTGCCTCCTTTGCCAAAATGCAGGATGAAGCCATGGACTGTTGCAAAAGTTGGTCTTCATGTATACCATTCAGCATCCTGTTCAAATGTTTGATAAGAATCACAATCAGAAGCAGACTACTTCATTAATCCCAGGGGGTGGGGGGTGATTGTTTACGGCACAGAAGAAACAAAAGAAGAAACATAGCACCACTTTTTTACTTCTGCATTTAAATGCATACTAGTAGTTTTGCTGTTAGTTTAAATTATTCTGTCCATTGTCTAAGTCTATTGTTTTGTATGTCTCAATGACAAGCTGTTTTTCTCCCCCCAAAAAACTGCTGACTGAATGCTTCTTTTTTTCCCCCTTTTGAGGTGGTGGCGGTGTGCGAAATTTAAATAACATAGGGTCTGAAAAAAGCAGCTATTTCTGAAATACTGCCACATTGTCATTTGTCACCACTCACATCCCAGTGCTCATGCTAGTGTTTGTTAAAACAGTACCTGAGTTTCTCCTTTTAAATCACTCCATACTGGCATGTTTTGGTGATTGGACTAGAGCACATAGCTAATAAAATGGTTACTAAGGTTTTCCACTGTACGTACAGCACAAAAAAATGCCCCTGCCTCATACAAACACAAGAGCCTGTTCAATTGTGATTTAGTGAAAAATAATACCTTAATGTTCACCCACAAAGATACAGGCACGTATGCGTACACATTGGGAGACACAGCGGCACACACTCTGTCATTCCTTTCTCCATTTCCCTTGTTCCTGCTACCACAGGGAATCTGATCACCTCCTGATGTGAGGCTTAGAAACTGTAATGCAATAGACAGTGAACATATATTTCCCCAGCGAGACAGCCACAGCTGAAACTTCATATTCTGCAGCGACCACAAAGCTGAGGAAGGAGATGGCTGCAGGACATCAAGAGGAGGAGTCAAGGAGATGGATGGATGGATGGATGGTTGGATACACAGATACATTTATAGACATATACAAGCCATTCTTCAATATTTCAAGCTGAACTCACTAGCAGATTCAAGTCAAACAAGGCCAAAGACTGGGGGTGAGACTCTCCCTTACTTGTCAAGTGTTTGGTTGTCCTAAAACATGGAACTGGTTTATGATACCCAATCATATAAATGTGAGGAAACCGAGTTTGCCCCTGCATGGCCACTGACTGGCATGAAGAAATGTGAAGAAGAAAAATTAAAAGAGAGTGAACCAAAATCATAAGTAGGGAGGGAGATGCAGAGAAGCATGAACTTTAAAAAAAGACAATACATGAAAAAAACAAACAAACAATAGTGGTCATGTTTACATGCACATCAGTCCAGCAAACAAGGACACAAAGAGTTAAAGATGAAGATACAGGCTAATCCCACAGATAACCTCATAATTCAGCGTAGTGGTTGTAGTGTCTGTGGAAAATGTATTGCTTTGTAATGAACACTTGCAAAACAAATTAGAGACCTTCCATATTTCAGAAACAATATTTATATAATTATAGGAATTAAGGAGTCTCAAAAAACAAACAATATGCAGTACAGTTTTAAAATGAATAAAAGAAAATATAATACAGTTGAAGGAAGGACCAAGATGAGCACTGGAAACAAAGGTATAAACAAAGGCATAGCGTTTCATTTACAATTTTGTTGAATGAATTCATACACTCAGTGCTGTATAGCTGAAGCTCAAACTGAGCATCAGAATGTGGAAGAAAGGTGATTTAAGTGACTCTGAACCATGGTTGTTGGTGCCAGATGGGCTGTTCTGAGTAGTTTAAAAATTGCTGATCTACTGGGATTTCCAACACAACTACCTCTAGGGTTTACAGAGAATGGTCCAAAAAAGAGAAACTAACCAGTAAGCAGCAGTTCTCTGAAAAAAATGCCTTGCTGATGACAGGAAGAATGGACAGACTGGTTCAATCTAATAAAAGGCCACAGAAGCTTAAATAACCATTTGTTACAACCAAGAAATGCAGAAGAACATCTCTGAATGTATATATCATCAAACCTTCAAGCTGATGGGTTACAACAGCAGAATACTAGACTAAATGTCACTCCTTTCAGAAAAGAACAGGAAACTGTGGCTACAGTTTGTATGGACTCATCAAAATCAGACAACAGAAGACTGGAAAAGCGTTGCTTGGTCCGATGAGTCTCGATTTCTGTTGAGACTGTCAGAATTTGGTGTAAATAACATGAAACCATAGTTCCATCCTGCCTTATATAAGCAGTTTATGCTGGTGGTGACGGCATAGTGATGTATTGGTGTCAGCTGGGGTCACTTTAGTACCAACTAAATATTGTTTAAACGACAAAGCCTACCTGAGTATAGTTGCTGAACATGTACAATCTCTTCATGACCACAGTGTATCCATCAAGGTCGAGGCAGATGGCTGCTCCTCCCTGAGCCTGGTTCTGCCGGAGGTCTCTTCCTGTTAAGAGTGAATTCTTCCTTCCCATCATCACCAAGTGTTCATAAGGGATTGTCTCATAGTTGAAGTTTTCTCTCAAACACTGTAGGGTCTTTACTTTACAGTATAAACAGTCTTCAGGCAACTTTTTTGTGAGTTGGCGTTTTTCAAATAAAATAGAATTGAACAGAATTTTCTGATGGCTCCTTTCAGCAGCATAACACACCATTTGACAAAGCTAAAACTGGTTTCTCGAATGTCAGGGAGTCCACTGTATTCAAGTGACCTCTACAGTCAGGTCAATTTTGAAGGCAAAAGGGGTGTCGAATCAGGTACTAGGTAGACGTGCCTAATCAAGTGGCAGGTGAGTGTATATTCAATTTTAATCAGTCGGTAAAGTTGATGAGTGATTAGAAATGACAATATTTATGACACACATGTCAATATTCCCTGTTCTCAGATTTGCAAACATGAGGTTCTGCTGCTTCTTTTCTGTTCTATATCTCTGTGAAGTAGTGTACGGCATTTACTAATAATGACATTTACAGACAAATATTTGATGAAAATCATGTTAATAACAATTCATCCTAAATCATTATGACAGCAGCCCACTGTATCACAGAGAATTTAAAACTTAAAGAACCCAAATACACGAGAGTTTGAAAAATGATTTCACTGATATAGGTATGTTTAGGAATGCAGATTTTTGCCCCAGTACCTTGTTGCCATTTAATCATTTCTTGACTAACTCAGATTGCACAAAGACAAAAATTTCCAGTTGTGTCGCTACCCATATACACAGCAAAACGTGTATGTGCATGGATTTACATATGCATGAATCATACATAAAAGGAAGTGTGCCGGCTAAAACATAAAGAAATCATTAGGGAAACACCACCAACAGTGGCATCTCACATGCAAACACAAATTGAAACAAGTAGAGCATCTCACTCACAATAAATCAATTCAGATTGGGGGAGATAAAGAAACTAAATAAATTAAGCAATTTCGCCCCCTGGGATTAATAAAGGATTTTGATTCTGATTCTGAAAACAGCTCAAATTATCAAGTGCGAAAAACCATGTGTGTGCATGCATGCCCATGGGTGCACACAAACGCATGCATGTGTAAGGTTCAACAAAGCCTGGTAGTGAGAAGGAGAACAGAGAAATGCCATCTGAGCCAGAAGCGTGGGAGCCAAGGCGTCACATAATACTTGAGGAAATGCATCAGCAACAAAGAGGAACCAGGTGTAATACACTCATGAATAAATATGCTGAGGGCTGGAATTGATCATTAGTGCTATCTGGGGGAGGTAAAAAAAAAACAAGCATGAATAGAGGCCCTGCAATTTGATGAGTGGTATCGGAGCATTGGATGATTATTGAGAGATGCTTGCTATTGTCAGTGATGTTACTTTATGGTTTTTGTCTCTGCAGTCTAAATACTGCCTTTTCTTGTTCTATTTAAGTAATTTTACCCCAAAATGCTGCAAAGCTGTCAATACATTTCAATATGATTTGTAACTGTACTTTGTGTATTAGTTTGTATATCTCTGCTATTCTTTTCTCTACCTTAAATTATGATGATGCAAGCAAAACATAAGCCCTTATTCGCAGTGCACCAATTTTACTTTGTTTCATGCTGTACAAAAACTAAGCCGGACGTAAATGCTTCTGGGCTCTTGTGTGATCCACTGTGATGTAAGGCTAGGGAACAAAAGGTTGTCTATACTGCCTGAGCTAAAGAGTGGAGCAGCATGGTTCTTAATTGGCACTCTGATCAGAGAGGGATCTAGGTTGTAGGACCCACAGCTCCCAGCAACATCGTCATCCTAGGGACACAAGAGTGTTGCTCCTGTCTGTCTTGATTAATGACCTCTCTCTGTGACCCCTCCCAAGAGTTCTGGCAGGTACTTCACTGAAACTGGCACAAGCACAAAGTGCATACAGTTACAAAAGCATGTGTGTTTTGTTCTATATGTTGGAGTAAGTATTCTGATTCCGATATATGCATGCAACCACGTAGTTGGGTTTAATGAGTAGAGGAAGTAGGATAGCAACTCTTATTGAAACAAAGCAAGTTTGTTGGCCATTGCCAACAGCATTCACAAACACATGTGCACTGTAATGTTCATTCATCATCTTGCAATGGCTGCCAGATGAAATATAGATGACCTGAAATGCACCTGTTGTTGAGCATCTGCAGGAAAGTGAAACAAACACTGCACTACATATTCCCCATGCAGCCTTATTTTGTCATTGGGTCAGCACCATTTCTGTTTGCCATTATTTATTCCCATGTTCCAGTAATAAATCTGATTCCTTCATGTTGATGTACTTGTAGTTGGGGCACTGATGAGCATTAGGAACATTCAAATTGGGAAGTTAGAGAGCTCTCTTTAGGACAATCAAAGGACATTCTATGTGGTTTTCAAGTGGTAAATAAACTGTAAGATATACAAGACTTTCAGTCTTCATGTATCCCTTATTCTCCAGGGAATATTAAGGTTTTCTTTAATCTCATCCTTATGTTCTGAAATTATACTATACCAATCATTGTATAATGCATACTATACCATCTTTGCTCTTGTGCAATTTGTTCTGTGTGTAAAGCTGCATGACCATCTGTATTTCCATACTGTCTGTGTATGTGAATTCCACAAGGTAACCTGGATCCACCCACTCGTAAGCCAGTATCATAATCATTGTGAACCTACAAACTGCGTTGCTATTCTAAGCAGGGCTGTAGTCTCGACTGGTGGATTGTGTGGTTAATGAGATTTCATTAGACCAAATTCTCACTGACTGGACAAACGCCAGTGTTACTTTCATAACGGCAAACGCAATACATCAATGGCCTTTCAGAAATTGTCTATTAGTTATGACGTTATACTTCCCCAACTTAATGGGGACTGTTGCGACAAATTTAATTGTTTTACATAAATGTCATTTCTGTAATTCTTTAATTCTACACTGAATTAGAACTATTATACAACATGGCCAATAAGTCACCGGTGTGTTTTGTTTGAAAAGTGCAAGCTTTCTATTAGTTTTCATTCTCCCAACAATTATCTCATCTTGGAACAGTGGTCTTTACTGTCTTTGTTTGGTTCTGACAACTTGAAGGTGTGAGAATAAACACTGGAATGGGTATACACTATATGGACAAAAGTGTCGGGCCACACCCCTTAATCACTGAATTCAGATGTTTCATTTAGGCCCACTGCTACAGCTGTATAAAATCAAGCACCAACCAGTCTGCAGACAGGTCATGCAAAAGAGCTCAGCAATTTTGAGCATTACTGTATACTCTAAAAGGATACCACTGCTGTAATAAGTCACTTCATATTCACTTCTATTATTTCTCCTCCTAGATATTCCACAGTCAACTTTAATTGGTTTTATTACAGAGTGGAAGCATTTAGGAACCACAGCAACTAAGCCACAAAGTGGCAGACAACACAAAGTTACAGAGTGGAATTTCCAAAAGCTTAGGTATATAGTGTTTAAAAGTGGCCAACGCTCTGCTGACTCAATAACTGCAGAGTTCCAAATCGCCTCTGACATTAGCAAAAAAAATTGTGCACCAGAAGCTTCAGGACATGGGTTTCCATGGCCAAGCAGTTGCATGCAAGCCTTACATCAGCAACCGCAATGCCAAGCAACTGATGGAGTGGTGTAAAGCAAATCACGCCTGGAGCAGTGAAAACATTCTCTGTGGAGTGACAAATAGAGCTTTTCTATCTGGTGGGCTGATGGACAAATCTGGGTTTGGTGAATGCAAGGAGATCATTCTCTGCCTCACTATGGCATTACTTTTCTGGGGTTGGCCTGGGCCACTTAGTTCCAGGGAAGTGAAATCTTAATGCTTTGGCAATTCTGTGCCTCTAACTTTGTGGGACCAGTTTGGGAAATGCACTTTTCTCTTCTAATATGATTGTGCTCCAGTGTGCAAAACAAGGTCCATAAAGGCATGGTTGGATAAGTTTGGTGTGGAAAAGCTTGACTGGCCCATGCAGATCCCTGATCCCAATTCCATCTAACACATTTGGGTTGAACTAGAATCGAGAGGGCCAGGCCCTCTCATCCAGCATCATTGTCTGACCTAACAAATGCTCTCCTGGATGCATGGGCAAAAATTCTCACAGACAAAATTTTGTAGAAAGCCTTTCCAGATGAGTGGAAGCCGTTATCGCTGAAACAGGTGCTGTGGGAGTCCCAATATTTTGTCCATAGTGTATTTTGATAATATTTTTTCTGATAATCATTTTATAACTGCAGCCTCAATGGTAAATATAGTTTCAACAGTTCCAGTGTCCAGCAATGACATCACACACATACAACCAATCTTTTGTTTGAAAAGTGAGCCTAGTTTCCTTCAACCTTCATCACCTTCTTACATGGAGATGAGAAAAAAAAAAAAAAACATCTGATACAAGAGGTAAGGACACATGACTGCTGAGATATTATGTAAGCTTATTCAGAAAATATGAAAGCCATGGTATTTGCCTGAGATATTAACATGGCACACACTTAATAAATACAGCCTCCATCATGGTAAAGGCAAAGAGTCTTCATCTGTAATAGTGTACAGCACCTCCTCCATTCCCTCCCTTCTATCCCCGGATTGCTAATTATCCAGAAGATGGATTATATCATGGGATCTAATAGAGAGAGGTGCCATTACAAACACACACACACACAACCAAGCCCTGACGAAATCACTCAGCTGATCTGCCACTTTAGTCCCACATTCTTATTAAGCAAATATGGAGAAGTCACTCACTGTCATCACTCAAAAACATGAACAATCAGTACAGTTGTTGGGATGGATAGTGTGCCATGAAATAAATGCACACAATTACAATAAAACAGAGGAGGTTGGGATGACATATTGAGAGCTGTTAAAATAATAGATATAAATGGATAGATATAACAGATATACAATAAATGTTCTTTTCTTTTTGGGGAGATTTACATAGGTATGTTGTAAAATTTAGGAAACTATTTAAAACCTTTAAATGTTACAGGTCTCTCTGAAAATTAAAATCAAATATGCAGACGCACACCACTGAAAAATTAAAATTTAGAGAAGTGAATTTTCAGGTACTAATGTTGGCCCTGCTTCTGCCATCCCTACTTCAATGCTGCTCTCTGCACTAATGTGGATAATTGGAAATAGCAAGAAACTGTTGGAAAAACAGTGAACTGTGGAACGAAAGAAAGAAAAACTTTAAAAAAAAAGGGAAATGTACAGTGGGATACAAGAACTTGTGTGCTCACGTTGGCAACATTTAACAAGTCTTTTTTCCCTGAAATCACAACTACTGTTACCATGACAACCGAGAAAGGTTAGGCAGGAGGGGGGCATCAACATACAAAAACCTAATTTGAAACCATGATTTTGGAAAACTCGCCATACTTCGACTGCGCTTTTCTGTTTTTTGACGGCCCAAGGCGAAAATGACATGCATGACAAGTTGGTGTACAGACTTGTTTATCACTTCAGAGCCAAGGCAGAATGTATAATGTACTGTGTTTGCTCTGTGCCATTGTTAATTCATGCTCTAACTAGCTCTCAAAAAAATAAAAAAATAAATTCCTTGTGGAGAAAAGTAGTCGAAGCTAAGCTGTTTGCGAGGAGTCTGCTCCACTGAAGATATAACTCGTGAGGGGAAGTAGTCACTGAGATCAGATCACCTCCTATGGTACTTCACCATATCTAGCATTCTTTCACTCATCTATTATCTCTAACTTTCTGTCTTTGTAGTCCTACTTTTATAACTCTCTCCCCTTCGCTGCCTCTCTGTCCTCTCTATCCCTCTAATCCCTTCATCCCTCCCTCTCTTCCCAGATGAGGTGGTCTGGCCCTGGCCTGGCTATTTCACTCCCTTCTTATCTCTGTCCCTCCCTCTCCACTGTCACCTGATTTGCACACTTCATGAACCGGAACGTCTCGATGGCTGGTATTCCCCTTAGCGGTGGCCCAATGGGCCGTCCCTGCGCTCTCGTGCCACCTTGAACACATCATCAACCTCGATGACCGTGAAGACGAGAGGCATATGCATTTGCACACACACCGTCAAACTCAAAATAATAATTGCACTCACCTCACTTGCTCACACACATTCTCTCACCCTTTCTGCCTCACAAAAGAGCGATCACAGGCATGCTGCCTAAGTTGCCACAGGCTCTCTCTCGCTCTCACATGCGTGTACATCCTGTCAAGGGACTAGATGTTAGACGAAGTTTGAAGCTTGATGATCATCATCAGAACAGTCAGACGTCTACCTATGTGTTGAGGGAACTAAGCTGCCACTGTCTGTGTAGAAAGCATCTATGGATGAAGACAGACATTTATTCCCACGTCGAAGTGTGCTCAGAGGAGTACTACTGCTAATCATACGTATGTCAGAGTCACATATTGAAATCTTCTTTTCTAAAGCAGAGCAAACTGACTTAAAATCACATATTTCATCACATACTGTAGTCCCTGAAATGGATACCTCCCACAATTTTTTTGCAGTCCAACCAGTGACCTCTGGTGCTAATTCACCAGTAAGCCATTCACCAAGGACAGCAGTCCCCAACGGGCTTAGTGCAGGATGCCTGCTTGTGTTTTTGTCACAGTGGGGAGGTCTGAGTCATTGTTCACTTGGCCTAAGCCAGCTTTGGCCGGGGAGAGTCAGGCTGATAGGATGCACTGGAGAATGCTGCCTGTCTCATGATCCAAGGGCTGGCCTAATTTGTAATTACCTTCTGCAGTGTTCTGGAAGACTGCAGTTTGTGCTTGTCCAGGATGTGGATTATCTAGTGTACTGAGATGGCAGGGTCATGTACATGCGTGCACGCACAAGCACATCTGCACTCAAACACACACTCCACTAGCAAGAAACTGATGAATTTCCACAGCGTAGCACCTGATTGACTGAGGCAGCCGTGTTCGTAATTCGATTTTCCTGTCATGGTATTGTTAAATTTTTAATCAAACCTCTGTGTGCTACCTGCATTCCCTGCAATGGATTACATTTAATTGTATAAATTGAATTTGGAGCAAAGAACGAGTGAAGAGTAAACTTGGATCTAGGCAAGGTTACCATCTTGGCTGTTCTGCTGAAGCCTTTGAAGTAGACAATACAGTCTGCAATCCAGTGGATGCTTTTTTCTGTTTTTCAATAAAAGAAGATGAGTAAAGTTATGCAGAATGAATTGAATCAAAATGCACTACAGACTGCCTATTCAATCCATGTGGCTATTAAGCTGAATTGCCCTGCTAAACTCAATTTTTGAGTCATAAGACACTCTACTCTATTATGTGTGTGTACATAGGGGAACTGTTAGACAGGAATGAGGCTAGGGATTAAATATGGATAAAGTAGCAGTTCTGTTAAGTTGAATATGCAAGGGGAAAAAGGAGCTTATGACCGATATCATCTTGCAACTATCTACCCTTGATTTTTTTGTGTCTGACAATTTATTTGACTACATTTAAGGGAAATTTAAATGTAGGAAACCATACTTATTTATCATGAAATGATTAAAAGTGACAGTGTTCCTTTTTTACACTTCTATGTGTTGCATCAAAGGATAAAGACAAAAACAACTCACATTTGTCAGATTGTGCTGGTCTCTGTTAAAAAGTATTTCTGCAAGAATGATCAACGATGGACATACATACATGGAAAGAGGAAAGCACCAATGTTGCAGCCTCCAGTGGCCTTAAACTGAAGCTAAATATTGCCAGAAAGAAAAAAAAAAAACAAGGGAGGAAAAGCGCATTAATTCCTGACAGGGTTGACTTCACACATAAGGAGGTGCACGCTGCTTTACTGGCTCTGACCCACATAGAGGCAGAACTGACCAACAATAGACATGTACACAAGACATGACTGCATCAGGAAGAGAGTGTGATGAAAGAGGTGAACTACCAGACCATGTAGAAACCTAGGTCGTTTCACTAAAGGGGAGGACTCTGCCCACTGAGAGGGCTTTGTGACACCAAGTGTGACACAAGTAGCCCAATCAGTAACAGTGCCACAGTGTGAGACCTGGAAAAATCAAGAAAGACTAAGATGTAGGAAGTGAGTGATTAAGGAAAGGGGTAAAGAAAGCTGTCATAACATACCCGAGTTCTGTTTTCAGGACTGATTGACTTGAGCTTATGAATTTAGATTTGAGTCTCACTTAATAAGGGCAGCAACTGAAACACTTAAATAATTCTTTTTTCCATCTGTTATCTGCAAGATTTTTAATGAGTAAAACCTGACAGAGCGTAGTGTTGAAACCTTTAAAGGATGCTCCATGACTGCAATCTGTTGCCTCAGACATTCACAATAATATTCTCAATTGGACATTTAAGAAAGATGGTCTGTTACATTTGGGAAAGAGAAAATCCCAAGGTCAGTACCGTGCATCACTGGGAGTACTGGGAAAGACATTAGCTGCCTTTCCCCAGGAAAAAATGCTGACCCTTTGATTCCCAGCTTCAATAAGCTGAATACTCTTCTGTGTGAACCACATGAATCCTGACTCCCAGTTCAGACACATTTTGGGATAGATAGTTGAATGTGTAAAGTGCTGCACTGAATGGCACTGAGGTCAAGATTGATTTCCATCTACAGACAAAAATCAAATGTACCAAAAGTGACTTTTTTTTTGCAATGCATGGAGGGTTTGTCATGCATTCTATTTATTCACATGTTAATTACACTAGGTTGATCATTCAATCATTCCTGTGAACAAGCAATAATGAATACAAATGTTTGGATCCCTCAACAACTGCTAATAATACCACTCAAGGGCATAATTCAATTGGATGGCATAATTGGCACTCAGAGAACAGAGACACTGGAGAGTGGGCTCCCTACGGTCCGTACTGGAATGATAGTGTGATGGAGCTGGCAGTGAGTTGGCCTTTAGCTGAAGCCTTTTGCCAAGATCCTGTCTAAGCTACATAGACCCTGATGGCTCTGCTGTCACAACACATAGTTTGGTACACAATATTTCAAAATGATTAAACCATCCATTTAAAAAAAAGCAAGGCATGTATAGTATTAAAAAAATAAGAGAACAAGGGAATAGGTTAAAAACATCCCCACATCAAGACCCTCTGCTTGCTTTTAACAATGGCTCGTTATGTCAGAGCTAGACATGCAATTATACAATGTAATCTTTTGCAGACTGCATAGCCATGACATTAGGATTAATTTCACAGTAGACAATAGAGGGAGGTGCTTCTATTCAGCACCAGTGAAATTATGTCACTTTGAGCACTATCCAATCTGTTTGCATCCTCTTGTAACCTCACAATTATGTTAAGGTTGCTCATGCCTCTCAAGAGCATAGAGGTGACTTTGGACACGGGGAGGTTACAATGAGAGGTAATTGCCGAAATCCACGGCGGAATAGTATGATCGCTCTCTGACACCGATGGGAAGGAAAAGACAAAGAGCCTTATGAATATTTAAATTGCAATTTTCTTCATTTTCTTCAATTGAACCCCTTTTCTTGGATGGGTAAGGGTGTCAAAACTAGTGGCTCAAGGAAAAAACCAGAGCAAAATTGCCAATATATAAAACCCCAATTCCAAAAAAGGTTTGGATGCTGTGTGAAATATAAAGAAAAACACAAAGCAATTATCTGAAAATTTCCTAAACCAGTATTATTTAAAAGGACATAGAAAACATATCAAATGCTGAAAATAAGACATTTTACTATTTTGTGAAAAATACTACCTCATCTTGAATTTGATGGTACCAACAGATCGTAAAAGAACTGGGACAGGGGCAACAAATGGCTGGAAATGTAAGTGGCACTTAAAAGAAACAGCAAGAGGAGCAGTTTGCAGTTGATTAAGGTAACTGGCAAGATGAAACTTCTAAAACTCCAGTGTCAAATGCCCAAAGGAAAACAGGCAGCACTTGCACAAGACTTCAGGGAAAAAGTTGAAAAATCTCTCCTGACAAATCTCAGTTTCATTTTTTTTGGCTGTGTCAACAAGTTACTGTTGCAACCTCCTGGCAGAACAAAATGTATGTGCAGTATGGCACAGTATAGAGTCACATAGTAATTCAGTCATTTATTTCTTATTAAGGCTGTCAAAATTAACACTTTAATCCAGATTAGTTAATATGCATGATTAATTTAATTAAATAATGTAACCCAATTAACGCATGTGCAGCACACAATGACTCAAAATCCCACAATTCCTCTCACTGACTTGGATTGTTGTTCCAACGTTATCTGGTGGCAGAATCGACTCAGTAAAGATGGATCATACATTGGCCCCGTCGATGGTAAGTTTGAGTTCAAAAACTACTCCACCAAGAAAGAACACTCGACCAATGTTAATTAGTTTGCAGACTCTGCAGGAAGGAATTTTTGTTCGCAGAGGCACTTCCAGCTTAAAGTACCACATCAAGCATACAAAGCATACATTAGTCTGGGATTCTCAGTCACAAGTAAAATTTAGCATAAGAAGCAGTCAGCTCTACTCCAGTTATGTAAACAAGTTAGTCTCAGCAGCTGGCTAAAAGATGAGTGAGAGGACCTCATTACTATGGACATTTTTTTGATTTATAAAAAAGAAAAAATGTGGTTGGCAAATATGCTGTGGTTGGTATGTTTTATTTATACATTTTTATTTTGCAATCTGGACATCAAATCTGTTCTTGACTTTAAATAAAACACATCAAGTGCATATATCACCTTCTGTCATGAGTCTTTTTGTCCCCACAAAAACATACCTTTCAGCTGCTCCCTTGTATTCTCCACCAAGGGGTCGTCTGGTAATTTGGCAGAGGTTTTACACCAGATGCCCTTCCTGACACAACCCTCCATGGTGAGAGGGGCTTGTGTCCCCACCTGGAATTGAACCAGGGACTTTTGCTTCAAAGGTGAATGCACAAACCACTACGCTAATGAAGCACAATTAGTAATGAATAGATATTAATTGTGATTAATCTAAATTAATCCACAGTGGCCCTGTGATTAATCTGATTAAAAATTTTAATCATTTGACAGCCCTATTTCATATATCATGATAAGTGTTTGGCTATCATCCATGTGCAAAAGGCTGTTTTGTGTTGTTCATTGTTTTAGTGCTCTCTTTGTCCAATATAACCTTGTTCACAGTGGCATGTGAGCATACAGATTACAGATGTTGTATTGTAATTCATGAATTGTTTGATAGGAAAATTCTTAGCAGTATGTGAATGGGTAAAAAACTTGATATTGGAAGTGCTGTAACATTAAATGCATTTTCCACAGCTAAAGATTCTTGATAGGTGAAACAAGTATGGTGAGGTTTGTTCAGCTGAATAGTATGTACAAGGTTGTCTCTGATGGTTTGTTCTCATAGAAATGATAGAAGGGGAGGTCTTTCAGTGATTTCACTCAGTGACGGTTCTGATTTTAGAATGAACCAGTGTCTGTTAATTATGACCTTGAGTTTGTGATGACCGTGGTTAAATTCAGAGTTTGAGTTTTTTTGGGGGTTTTTTAATGTTTTTTTCAGACAAGGTTTTAGGCTTATGCAGCTCAGATCTTGAGGATGTTAAACCATGGCTGTAGCTTTGTTTATTATGGAAGGATGGGAGTTTCTTCCACAGAATCTTGATTTCAGCTCCTGTGCCTTGCTTTTGAATTCCTCCAAAGCCTAAAGTGTAAGGACTGTCCCTTATATGTTTTGCTTTGAATGTCTTGGGTGGTTGCTGTTGTAGTGAAGGGATATTAGTGCTTTCAGAATCAGAATCAGAATACTTTGTTAATCCTGGCTTAATGCTTAATGCTTTCCATGGGTTTCCTATAGGTGTAGGTATGATATGGATACATTTGTATTGGTGTTTAGAGATGATTAGAGTCCAAAAATTAAAAGTATCTACATCACATTCCACTGTAAATTGCAAAAAAGAACTTGAATTTGAATGTACAAATGCCTGAAACATTTTGAGTTCTTCCATTAATGCCATCCCAGAATATTAGGATATCATCCAAACATCTTTTTCCGCAACTTTTCCTTTGAACTGAACGGTTTCACATTTCTACTGTAAATGACCACCTCCCCTCAATGTACCATGAGCAGGGTTGCATATGCTGGAGTAGTCACTTCTCCAGTGGCAAAATTTAAAAAAAAAAAAAAAACATCCTTACAAAAGAAACTTCTAAAACCCTTGTGATTGTTTGGCTTGTGTTTAATTGGGTAATGTAAAGTCTAAAATCAAGCGGATGACTCACTGATGAACTATTGATTCTGCCTCTGTTAATCCCTGTTAGCAGCATTGTAAATCTAAGTGAAATTTCCTGATTAACAATGTCATGTTTAAGGCACAATCTGAGATTCAGGGCTACACTAATTTGTGCAATTACTAATCATATCATCTCCATCAGGCACTAATTAGAGCACATGCACAAGAATGTCGGGGCATAAGCTGATAAGGGAAAGGCATTAACTGATACATACTGAAAGTTGCAAACATAATGAGCGCAAGTGTCCATTGAGACTAATGGAAAACATTGCATGCAAATATAGCTTGAGGTCAAACTGTGTCAAAACTCTTGAAATCTTAAAACTCATAACATCCTCAGTTTATGAAACCAGATAAAGAATGAAACATTCTGAATGAAACATAATTGGGATTTTCTGTTCAAGCAATAAACTCAGCAAAAATAAAACAAACCAATCCAAACCAAAGAAGCATAACAATTTTTATGTCGCTGTAATCGTTAGTAGAAGTATTTGTGTTGTTGTTTAAAACAGATATTAAATAAACAATGTTCAATAGGTGATACATAACATCAAGCCAACCTTGCAGAGATTTGGCAAGGTTCCCTGTTGATTCTGACAGTCAACCTGCCAGACAGCTCCTTTGCCTTTGCCTGGTTCACAGCATCTGTTTGACGTAACATGACTCACAAACAGGCCCAGCATGACCTGGTGTGGTAAGAAACACAAGCTCTTTGTCTCAGTGTCACGGCTGCCTTGCTCAGTTCCTAACCTGAGGCAGTGCTGCATCCTACCATTGTGTAATGACCAAGTCAGGCCATTTTAAAATGTTTTACCTCTGCACATCTCAGCCTATTTAGAATGGAGAAACAGGCTCATTTGCAAATGTATTTGAATCTTCATGTGCTGCAGTGAGGACTTTGCCCAGGGCGGCATTTACTGATCGGCAGCCTGAGCAGAATAGATTAGGAGAGTTTCATTCACAAAATCCAAACTCACTCAGGGGAGATTGCTTGTACCACTGTGTTATAAGCACACTGGTATGGCCCTGCAACCGTTGTTCAATTCCTCCTGCATTCTGCAAAATCCCCTTCCTGCCTTGCATTTCTGTTTATAAGCCATGAATATAAACCAAGAGTAACAGGCTTCATTTGAGTATCTCAAAAATGAAATGTTGGTTGAAAAATAAACTCTATTTGGTTTATATTAACCCCCCCAGCCCACCCTATCAAAACTCGCCACGATAACACGGTATTGTTATTCACCTTAAGACAATTATTTGCCTTCCACAGCTGTTTTGCAGGAGCGTATTACCAATAATCCTCACAGGCGTGGAGGCCTCCCTGTGCCGTTAACCCAGCGCTGCCTCAGATAATAAAGGACTGCAAATGCCGGGGGTAAAACTGAGAATGTATTCTCCACTCCACCCCCTACACATCAACACATTACCCAGTGAGATATGACACCGAAACACCTTTTCCAAGTGTCTGATGCCAGTGTCAATGAGTTGTACAAATAATTGTTTACAGTGGTGATATCTAATGGGATTTTTCTTTTTTTCTTTTAAATGACAGATGAATGTCTGATGATACTAAGGCATAGTTATGGTTTTCTGAAGGTTCTCCACACCAGTGTTTTTAGTTTCTTCCTTTATGTTTTTCTTTCTAAAGATTGTCATTTGTATTAGTGCTCATTTTGCACCTCAGCATTTGCAGAGTTAGATTTTGCATTTTAAGCGTGCTGTTTTGATCATGCCAGTGAGCGCATCATTGAGGCATCTCGGCATCTTTGATGTATTGCATACTGATGGAGCGCATGCATTTTCCCCCTGCAGGTTTTAACAATCTCACAGACTTCCAACTGTTATTCCAACATGTCAATGAATCATCTGCCAGAATGTGCACCCAGGGAATAGATTTGGGCATTGATGAAGACATCTTGCAAGAGTAATTGTCATTTAAAATGCTGCAGCCTAGGCTAAAAATGGACATCATAAGACTTGCACAACGGTTCTACCTTTAATTAAAAGACAGTGGGAAGGAACAAACTCTTAAGGTGTGGCTTCATTTAAAATACTTTTATGCATTCCTTAAACATGCAGCTATTAATTTTGCAAATCACTTGTATCAGCATAATTCATTATGCAATTCTAAGTGATGGGAGTGACATCATGGCGAGGCATAGTTGCACTGGAAATTAGCCCAATAGTTTATAATGCAGGGATCTGTATTGATCCAGATTGGTGTAGAAGAAAGGGGTCGATAAAGCTGATCCCTCTCAGTTGATCTTAAAAGAGCCGAGGTGCCAGGTGAAAAATGATCCATTAGAGGGATGTGAAGCTACCTCAGTTGAGTGCATTAAGTCACTGTTCAAGGCTTTGCTACTGTCCAGTACAGCTGTATGCGTTTAACCATTTCACTACTTGTTAGGAAGGAAAGAAAACAAAGCAATTCTGATAATTTACTCTTTATAATAATCATTAATCACGGTCTTACAAAAGCTGTACATTTAGCATTCATTAGTATATGCAATTATTATATTAATGTATACAGAAATTACTAGGATACTCAAGATAGAGCTGCCAGGTAGGAGGAAAAGAAGAATACCAAAGGGAATGCTCATGGATGTAGTGAGGGAAGACATGAAGGAGGTTTGGTGTGACAGAAGCGGATGCAAGGGCTAGGGTGAGATGGAGGCAGATAATCTGCTGGGGCAACCCCTAAAGGCATCAGCCAAAAGAAGAAGAGGATTTGAAAATTACTGGTTTGACCTGTTAATTAGTATTGTGCAGTTGCCCACCCTTATTAATAGCAAAGCACTCATCTGCAGTGTGATCGGGATATAAATGCACTGTGTGTACATAAGAAACCTGACTTGTTTTGAACAAAGGTTTCTTCCAAAGCAATACAACATAATATAAAGGCAATAAAGCAAAAAACTTTCATGAACCAAATATAAAATAAAGTTTGCAAAAGCCAACAATTCAAAGCAAGATTGTAAGCTGGATCATCTTTCTAAACAGTGACACTTTCGTATAAAGCCCAGAAGATGAATACTGCCTTCTAGGGCACAAAGTACAGTTGGGAGTAAGCAGGTCAAAAATCTTAAAAATTTCATTCATCTAACAAAAAAACAAAAAATCATTTCACATTTCTGCTACTTTAAGTTCAGATGTAGCTTAAGATGTATAGCAAAACTTCCAATCATTGAAAAAGCACAGAATCTATGAAAAAAATGGTTAAGGGGAAAAAGAAGATTCCTAAATGTGTTCTTCTTTGTAGCAATCTTTTGAGGTAAATTAACTGAAAAATCCATATCTTAGAACTTAAGACTTTGAAAAGACATCTTTTTTACACTCAGGTGACCAGATTTTGAAAGCCCAGCGAACGTGAGCACTCATTTATCCATCTGCTAGCACTAACGCGTGATTTAACATGCTGCAACATCTGCCCTAGTGTGCAATCACCTCGTGAGGACATTTCCTGGACATTAATCTGAGATTAAAGTTGAAATCTGCAGCAGGACGAGCAGGGATTACTGTCTCCTCCTGTCAGTTTTACTTGGCACGAACACGGCATGATCACACCTCGGGTATTATCATGCTCCTGGCCCACTACACCGAGTCCCTGCATGTGGCATTGATGTACTATTGGTGTGTTTAAAAAAGGTGACTGCTATCATGATGGTGCATAAAATGTCATTCATTGAGTGGAAATGCATTCACATTTCTTAAAATTTGCAGCCTGTAATTTAATAACACTCTGAGGTCTAAGTCATCATAGTTGACAACCCTAATACTATATTATGGAGAAAGGCAAAACTGACTTTATAAATAATTTTTGATGTGTGACAGTGTATTTACTGTGTTGTGAGAACAATTTAATAAAGACTACATATTCGAACTGACTTGGGCTAGAGATAGGGTTAGGGTTAGGAGAATCACAGATGATGACTTAGACCTCAGTGGAGTCAATAAGACACTTATGTTGTAGTTTATCATGTAAAGTGCCATTAGGGGGCTTCTCATAATGTTGCAAGCGTGGTTAGATCTACATGCTACCATATTTTGGAGTCTGTGATTACAAGTTATGTTTGACTTATAATTTTCAACCTATTTTTGATCATAAAAGCAACATTAAACATTCCAGGGTCTGAACTGTGGTGAAGAATCAAACTAGCTAAATAAAACTCATTATGTTTCTGATGACTGTATCATTTAACCGCACCAAATCTGACAAAGACAAAGCAAAAGATGAATGAAAACAACAATGCAAGTCCCTAAAAGCATACTTTAGAGGCGATAGCTGGCTCTCTGTAATCACAGATTGGCAGATTTGAGAAAAGAATGGAAAAAGCACAGATGTGAAAGTGTGAAAATTCTTCACAAATGATAGAGCCGAGAATGAAGGATTAACAAAGACACAAAGCCCAGCCAAAATAAACATCGCCACTATTGCTCCGGCCAGTTAGATCCATTATATCCGGCAGCTTTTATTCTCTATTCATTCTTGCAAAACACTTAATCTTATCTCCCGAATAAAAACTAAATCCCCTTTAATGATATTTGTTTGTCTTTTCACCTTTGTATTACTGTTATGCAGTCAAACGTATGTGAGACAAAGCATCACAGAGCACAACATCATTTAACATGAATCACATAACCACGACAGCCTTGG
The DNA here is from genome assembly GCA_015106775.1 of Etroplus canarensis. NCBI lineage: Eukaryota > Metazoa > Chordata > Actinopteri > Cichliformes > Cichlidae > Etroplus > Etroplus canarensis. Next base: position 42,333 of record VUQH01002847.1, read on the forward strand.
CCAGACAGTGATGTTTGAGTCATCACTTTAGATAAGGGTTCACCCTGCCTTGACCTGCAGAGATTAAAATACTACTGCAGCACATCATATGATGGGCTATAAGGGTTTTACTTGTCCCCCTCAGCTTTTAACCCAGCCCTCTTTTGCTGAATCCCAGGTTTTGTTAAACTTAGTTAATTATTGTGCATTGTTTGGAGATCAAGTGAACCCTGTGTAAGGCAATTCCTTACAAAGAAAAGGTGGGGGAGTATTGATTTAACCTGTTATTGCTGGGTGGGAGAGAGAGGCTACGTTGCAATCCGCAGCCTTTGGTGTCAGCCCGCTCTGTTTTGGGGCTGCAGTTTCCAGCAAATGCTTTTTAAGAACAGGAAATGGCTTGAAAGATAAGTGAGCTGTGCTCTTACCTCTGTAATTGTCCAAGAAAGAGCAGGCAGTAGTTACCCAATGACCAACTAACAGTATAAAGGCTACTTCTTTAGTCACCAGGGGTCTGTGCAACCCTTTTCAGTTCTATACTCATTTCACACCATCACAATGACTAAAAAAATGACTTGAAACTTCCATTATTATTTTTTTTACTTTATTACATCACAAAATGATAACTCTCTCTTAGTTATTCATTTAATTGTTCATAATTGGATCATTGCTTCAGAATCTGAACTTTGAAAAATAAAAAAAGGGAGTCATTACTCTTATTTTCCATATCTGCGCTTTGTGCTGTACCATTAGCACCCCAAGGAGTCTGCAGTCAGGCACAGGCCCACAAGCTCATCATGTATTATGTAGCACAGATGACCATGCAGTAATTTATCGGCTATAGGCATTAATAAAATTGTACCCAAAAAAGTCCTTTATTTAAGCCATTTTTATAATCTAGTCATTAAGTTATTTTGTGACTATATTTGAGGAACTGTGTCATTTTAGATAAACACACACATGCATAAATAGGTCATCTACACAAAAGTATTTGAAGGCTGCTACTATGTGTTATTTTGGTTTTGCTTTTATGCTCTCTTTACAAACAGCAACAGCACACTGGCCATTTGCTCCAGTAAATAAGTTAAGCTTAAAGTTCTCACATGCCTCCGAAAAGACAAGTACAGTATAAAACCTTTCCTGGAACAGACACATAAGCTTGTCCAAGGGTATACTCCCTACCCACTGCCAAAATTGCAGCTGCGTTTCCACAAAAATATCAAGAAAGGAGCAACTGTGCCTTATCCTGTACCATTTAGACAAGAACCCATCAATGGCTACCTTGACCTTCAGGTGCAGCGGAAAACATTGCTGCTGTCAACCTGCAGTTATGATGAAATGCTTTTCTTTCAGGTCACAGTGACCTAAATTGTGTATGTGAACATTACTGAGTACTCAAATCTTACAGACTAATACATCAAAGAAGGAATAAATGAATAAAACACAGTAAACTTTGCATCTGTACCTTCTGACGCTCCTTTGTATTCTCCCCAAGGGGTCACAACAGTGGATTAATCCTCATTGGTAATTTGGCAGAGATTTTATGCCAGATGCCCTTCCCAACGCAACCCTCTAAAGTGAGAGGGACTTGTGTCCCCACCTGGAATTGAACCAGAGACCTTTTGCTTGTAAGGCAAATGTATAAACCTATACTACAGGGACATCTTTTTTCTTTTCCTTTTTTTAATTTGCCAGTGATTAATGCCTTATACAGTGTAGACACTATATTATTGCATGATCGCATGCAAGACCAGTTGCATGGCTGACTGTAAGCTCCTTTCCTGACCACTAATGGTATAGTTCAACCACAAGCACTGAATACTGAAATGGAAAATTATACTAACTATTCTTTTATTCATTATGATTATTATTATTATTCTAAAATCATAAATAAATTGCTCTAAAATCAAATTTTGAAGCAACAACCCAAACGTGAACAATTAGAAATTAAAGTGAGACAACTATTCATTTGTGAAGCAACAAAAAAGTATAATTAAAGTTTAAATCCATTTTTCATTTGATTTACTTTGATTGAACAAAGAACTGCAAAGCATTGTTTGTCTTAATGTTAATACTGCAAAATGGCCTTGTTTCTGGTCTTTCAATCAGTTGTGCACTTGCTGCATGAATACACAATGATGCTGTGTTCTGTATACCACTTGAAAAGCTGAGTAATTTTAGAGAGTCATTTAATCTAGGATGTGACAAAAAAGCATGCTGATTGAGGCATAACTCCAGGTTTAAAAAACAAAAATTGCTCCTGAATTACTGCCGTTGGGTAATTTTGAATTTCCTGTAAAAAACAATAAACCCCCCCCAAAAAAAAACCCAGATCATAATAAGGAGATTTGAGACAAAGCTTTTAAGAATTGTGTCACTTCCTTCCTGAGCAACTTTGTTTTTGCATACATTCAAAGAGTTCTGTTAGAAATAAAAATGGAACCCATGAAATGTAACTCAATCAAACTTTGTATGTATGGAATACAAACTAGTTTTGACACTTTTTGATATTTAGATATTTAGTATCTTACAGACCAGGGCCAATGCTGGATCAGTTCAGGGTGAACTTGTGAAACAAGGTAATGTGCTGATTTTCTTTTATCCTTCTGTCTTTTACTCCTAATGCATTAAACACTGGAAAAAGAACGTGACATCTGGGAAAAATCCAGACTTCCTTCTGGATCAGATCCAGATTAATTTCATTTCTATTTGGTCTTTGTTCCATTCTTGTTACTGTAGGTATAACAGAGAATCGGGTATGTAGCAGCTCATCCAGTGCATAGGCAATCACAATTCACAGGTTACTGTAATATGTAAAGAACAGAAAAAAGTGATGAATGTTCTTGTTATTGGTTAGCTGTATTGCACAAACTAACGAGAATTAAAATCCATTGAGAAGTCAGGTTTGCAAGTAGTCATAACCAGGACAAATTAATTTCATTCACCACCAAATGAAAGTGAGTTCAGGAGTATTATGACCACATGTTCACTACTGACCACGTGGTCAGAAAAAGCATGACAATGTGTGAATACATCAGCATGGCTTAGCACTGACCATATTACTGATGTTAGAATGATGGTGACAGGAAGGCCCAACCTATGCCTTCCTAATATGGGAGTCAACCAACAAGACCAATCCCTCCATGATCATCACCATCTAGCAGAATGTTGACGTTCTTATGCAATTAATAATTATGTATAAAATGGCAGAGGTCAGACACAAACACTCATTTTATGAATATTACAATCCAGAGCAATACTAGCAGTTTTTGTGAAAATGGAAAAGTGCCCATAAAATGACAAATACAGCTCTGACCTTGAATACAATTTGGGTGAAAACCATTGATCACTGTATGCAAGTCTCACTAAAATTTGCAATTTTTGTTAATTGTGGATGGGTGGATGGATGGATGGATGGATGGACGGATGGACAGATGACGGACACCTTGACATGGCATTAGCTCACTGGTCCTTTGGCCAGACGAGCCAAAAAGTAGACATTGAAGTAATCTTCGTCTCATACATGTACAATTTTGCCAATTTTGAAATATTGTTCCCCGAAACATCATTAATATTTGAGTCAGAAATCTGAAATGAAATAGAAACCTACAAATCCTCCAGGAATATATCCCTACCAAGTTTGGCGGAGCTACTTGAAATCTGTAATGAGTTACTGCAATAATGTCGTAAATCTCCACGGTGAACGTGGCGAACACTGCGGTGGCATGACCAAATCACAAACCATAACGTCCCTTAACTTTCATCTGGGAGATATAATAAAATTATAAAAATGCTCTAATCTTGTGCAAATAATTGTGTCTAAAAATGTGTATAATTTACTGGCTGTGTTCTAGTATGTATTATCTTTTCTTGTGGGAAAAATAATGAAAAGCAGATTAAAAATGCAAACACAGAAAACCCCAGCACAGCTCCATTGATGTTTTTGTGTTCTCATTCATGTAGTCAATCAGCAGGCACATTTGCTTCTAATTAAACCAAGGTAAGCTCCAAGGAAATACTACTACAGTATGCACATCCCCTTGACATTAAGCCTCTGAGCCCACAGAAGGGCACTCTTTCTTGAAATAGATGCCTCCTCCTTAGGAGCTGCCCAGCTGTCAGGGAGAAGGGCACTCACTGTATAACTGCATATAAACATAACACAAACTGCCAAGTGTGATAAGAATGGGAAGGAGGCTTCAACACCAATTTCGACAGAAGACAAATGACTGCTGGTGGACTTATCATTGTTGATTCGTGTAGCTGGAAGAAGCTTTGCTTTTGTTTTTTCTTCTTCCTTCTGCCAGGCTGTTATTTATAGTCTGTGCACTCACGGGCTCATATTTTTTTTTTTCCAAAAAAGCTGAGCGGTAGATTGAATGTGAAATATTTTAATGTGAACGTCCTTAAATGTTAATGAGCAAATGTTCCCAGGTGGCTTTGCAGCTATGTAAGTACAACATCATGGATTCAAAAACAATCCTCCCCTTCTTTGCTGTTATTCATATATACAGCACTTACTCCAGAGGAATTACTGACTTTGTAGGAAGGCACACTCTTTCAACAACTTTAATTCTCCCAACTCTGACCACATACCAAAACAAATGCCAAAAATAAAGGACGACAAATGGGAAAATGCTTACTCCTTGGTTTATTGCATGTCCAGTCAGTAATACTGAGCATCTCTTACCTACGACCATGCTTGACGTTTTTACACTAACCTCTGAGTTTTCTCAACTCGACCTATCCTCACCGCACAGTTTATGTGGTAACATAGGTACACTGGCAGCAAGCCCCTGAGGCTGCAGTCCTGTCTGCTATTTGAGCTCCCCTTGTTGTTGACTCAGCATGTCCGACAAGCTCCCTGGGTTGCTACACTGCCACAGCTGACACACTAGGTGGTTAGTATGTATGAGTGTATGCACGTGTTATGAGGTCAACGGTTGCCAGAGGCCAGTCACTTGAGAGACAGCAAGGTTCCCAGTGCCCACCTGCTGTGCAGACCCCTTGTGCTGTGCATTGTCATAAGTGATTATTGCTTAGAGAATGTGGAAATAAAATTTAAAAAAAAAAAAAAAAAAAAAATGAAAGGAAAAAAATTAAAAA
>VUQH01002847.1:47434-82434 GCA_015106775.1 Etroplus canarensis
AGAAAGGGAAAAAAAAATTTAAAAAAAAAAAAAAAAAAACAGGCAGTGGCATGAATTATGTAATAGCTTTAACTGATGTTTACGGGGTTATGTTGGGGATAACATCAACATACAGTAATGTAATGCCTATTACAAGCTGAATGATGCAAGATATAAAAATGGCAATTTGCTGTAGAACTAGTTACATCAGCACTGTTTAACATTGCTACTGAATATGTAATTTTCATTGTTTTAACATTTAGAGCTGGCTAAATGCACTACAGTATATACGAACAGGCTTCTTTCTAAAAAGCACCTCTAGTATCTTAATGAACTACAGTAATGAACTGTTTAAAATTATGCATGCGATTAGAGTTTTGTTGAACAAGCCATTTGAGCACGAGACATAATAGCCCCCAATTTTATGGCTAGATTTACAGGCAGTAATCATCTCAGAGTCCCCTCGCCAAATCTCATTCTGTGTGACTGGTGTTCAAGAGTGATTATTTTTTTGTTAATACTCCTGTAATTAAATGCATGCTTAGACTCGGAGTGATTACAGTTCCTGACGAGTAATTGCTCTGTGGTTCGGATCACTGCAAGAATGATAATCAAATCTGCAGAGTTTTGTCCACGTGTCCTGAGAACAATGAATGGCATGTGAATCATCACTGTGCAGGGACGGGCAGACGATATTCCTTTATAATAATACCAGTGCTGACTGTCGATGAGGCTTAGTGTGCTCCCATTAATGATTGTTTTAGGTTAAATATCCCTTACTGATATCTATTTCAGACCAATTATTAGCATTCATATGAGTGAAACTGAACACAAATATTGGACTCCTGCTGTCCACACCTCTGAGCAACCATGGCTTCAAGTGAGAAACAGCCTGGCCACTTGCTAGTGTCATGCAACACCTTTAGGACACGCTGCCCACATATCTGAATGCATGTGCACGTACTGATTAAACTTCACATACGAAATATCAATATCAAGACACACTGATGAATGGCATTCACAGAGGGTGCTGTTCACTCTACTTTTAACTTAAGAAAGCACATAAAAGTAAGCACATTCAAAGCTAAAACTCGGAATCAAAACATGTTGAATGGCTGCCAAGATATCAACGGAAATCTAAAGATCTACAATTGAACACGGAGCAAATTTGGCTGATTAAACAGTGATGCCTTTGGTAAATCCTTACAGTTTTTTGGCTTAGATATTTTTCAATAACCTGGAAATAATTGAAACTCTCTGCTGTCAGTTTAGCTTTTTCAGTGTTTCATTGTAGCAACAGTTTGAAGCACCAAGTATCTAGGCATTACCTTGATGGTCCAAGATACCACACAGCTTTATCAGCTCAGCGAGGGCTCAAATGGATATCATGTAAGACAGTAAAGTAGACACCAAGGATGTAGCTGTGAGGGAAATAAACTGCAAACAAAGTTTGAAAGACAAAAGACCAAAAAATAAATAAAACTAATATTTTAAAGTTAGCAACACTGGATGCAGTTGCAGAAATTGTAGGGTGTGATCAGACTGGAGGCTGAATAGCATAATGATGATGTGTGCATTAGAGAAGCAAATTTACAAACATTGTATTGCAACATCAATTTGCTTGGTTCATTTGCAAGAGCATCAAGCATCTATTAGAATGGGATTCTCTGGGATATTTATAAAATCTTCCAATGACATAAGCATATCATAAGAGCACGTCCCTCAATTCTCAGTTCAATGCAATATCACTATCATTAAAATGTTTTGATACAAATTAAGGACTAGATGATGCTCCAAAATGAGAACTTAATGGTGAAACAATTGTTGGACATATGAAAGGTTTCTTGGTTTCAGGGTTGCACTGAAAGACCTTAAGTGGTTCTGTAGTCTTGATTAGATTGGATAAATGGTGCTCTGAAGTTATTTGCAAAGAAGAATCTTTCTAGATGCCTATTGTTACGATGATAATTTGGAGAAGACTGATATGTCTGCAGCTCTGTAGATTAGTAGTTATTGTGTTATGTATATAAGTGAAGAAATGAGACGTGTTGTATTGACAGAAAGTTATGTGCTGGACAATTACTTGACCTGCAGTAGATACTTCCTAGAGTCTTGTTGTCACTGAGGAGGTGGATAATCTAATCTTTTATCCCCTGACTCTGACTTCATGATTAGCATGCAGACAAGACAGCAGCATCTTCTCATAGAACTTTCACCGCCAGTAAAAGATATGCAACTATTCCTTTAAATTTGCCAGTGAGGCCATGGGGATCGTTTTATAAAATCTCCATATGCCAGTAAGGACGTTGGGTTTATATTTCAGGCCAAGGTGACCATGTTGCTTAGAAAATGAGCTGATTGCATCCTACAGCATACCTGCTGTCGATTTACAGTAGAGCAAGCTCAGTGCTACGCTTGGTGTATTTTGACTTACAGCACAATTGCTTAAAAAGTCTCCTCTTGCTCTATATTGCCAGTCTTGGAAGGCCTGGCTTTAGTGAACAAGGCCTTATATTCTCTCTCTTCTCCAAGTATCCCCAGGGTCCAGGCCCCATCTCCTTGACCTGTTTCTTGCTGTATATTTTTTTTCCCATCAAGGTTCACTCAGCTGTATCTGTCTTATTTCAGTTCGCAGACCCGCTGGGATGCTCTCATTCCCGTTGCTCAGGCTACTTTTGATATTGTCGATACCTCACCTGCACACAGGTCCAGAGATAAAACTGTACCATGAGCATATGTGGGGAAATTAAATCTCTACACAGTATAAAAGCAGCAATGTACTGTTAAACACCAGACATTCATCTGTCTGCATGTAAGGAAGAGCTAACATGAAAAACGCATTTCCCATACAATAAGTAAATGTGATTTAATGTCATGATAAATTGTCCAGCTCGAGTTTAATACATAAACATTACACACTGTAAAGAATTACAGTCTGAACATTCCATTTATTTAGTGAAAAGTCAGATTCAATCCGTCAGCTAAAGGGCTGCATATACAACAGAATTATTCATACATTAACTAGGGATTTCCATGCTTCCATTACTTATGGGCTCAACAGAGGACACGTACTGTGGCTCCAAAACGTGAAGTGAATGTTAAGCATGTTAAGAATTCGTCTCTCTTTTTAATGTGGCTACATAAACCTTATTTTTCACAAGATGGTTGATAAGTAACACTCCAGGTAGGACACCAACCCCCCATGTATTAAATAACCACTCGTTTATTATATATCCAACACCCTTTCAGCTTTCAGAATGTAAGAGTAACAGGATTTCACGCAATATAATGTCTGGAATGTGAGCAGCAGTAGCAGTGCATCATGATTAAATGCTTGCGTGGGTAGGAGCGAATGATCTCTGCATTTGTCACCAGAAGAGTTTAGCGTCCATCAGAGCTGCCAGCGGAGGTGCGTCTGCCACTGAGTAGGAACAGAACAGGCCAGATTGTGTGGGGAGGGAGGCATTGGCACGTGACCAGGTGCATCTGAAGCCTCCTCTGATCCTCCAATGTGCTGTTGAGCTGCTCTATTCCCTCGACACAACGCCAAACACCTGCTTGGTCCGATTGTTAGACTGAAAGCTCTGTTATCGGCGTGGGCCGTCCAAATGTTGAGGCACTCTGCTTTCATCAGCAAATAGTATTGAACAGGATAGATAGGCAATTGATATCGGTCTGAGAAGGTTCTGAGTTGATAGAGACTTCATGTGGTCAGTTTGACACTTTGTTGAACAGAGATTGCTTTAAATAATGCAGTGACACCCAGAAATATCAGAATTAGACCAATTATTGTGCAAGTGCTAGGGGGCCTGTGCATTAATATGAACCGGAACCATACGTATATGCATATTTGGAAGTAAATTAATTATTATATCAAGTTAATCATATTTTGTGTTATTTCACTTACTTCCTCATAGCATAAAAGAAGGACATGCACTACTAAATGGAAGACTGACTAAGTACTCTTGTGCTGACAATAAATTCAAACACACTATATAAATTATCGACATCTGCTGTGGTGAAATATTTATGGGACTATGGTAATTGATTGGGCTTTAATTCAAGGGGTGTGGGTCATCATCAAAAGGATCCACGGTCAACAATGTGAGCTTCCTGTGATGAAATAGAAATGCAATTGACTAATGAGAGATTCTGAAGGGAGGCATCCATCAGATGGCTACCCGATTCCCTCTCATCATTTGTAGCTATGGCACAAGATGACTGAGGTGCAGAGATATGGCATTCTAATTGAAGGCATATTTCAGAAGAGAGAACAACAATATGTGCTTGGGAAGCCTATAGGTATTTTTGCCACCATGTTGCAGGGCAGCACAAGGGGATATGAATGACTAATATAGTCTTTACACTGAGCCTATTGGTAAGTCATTAAATGACAGGAATCCAGTGACAGCCAAGATGGGAAGTTGCTAGGGCAGCAGGTAGCTTTCAGAGTGGACGATCAGAGCACTTGGCAGGAACGTAATTGATGGAATAAAAACAAAAGTGACGGGAGTTGTTTCAGCTCAACGGCGACGATGAAGGCGTGTTAGACAAAGATGTCTGGAGTGGATGAGAGTTGGGGAGGAGGAGGAGGAGGGGTGGTGACAGATAAATGAGGCCATCGCTAGCTGAGGGAGGAGGAGGGGAGGAGAGAGTTGCTAGCGAGCTCCCTCGCGATCTGTACCTGCCAAGTCCCTACCCTGAACAGCTGCTAGCAACTCTGAGGATGTGTAGCAGCTCACTCCCTCACCCCATCCATCTTTTGCAGCTTCTAATCCAACTGCACCAAGATCTGTTTGCGGTGTTTGATGCAGCATTTAACTTAAAATAAATGAGTTTCTTTTTTAGCTTCATCACTCTCCTGCAATATTTATAGATGAAACACAAAATCTGTTTTTTCCATGCTAACACCCTTGAAATTTTACCCAACTGGATGTCTTACAGGATAATCTATGAAAAATTAGCCCAATCTTTTCTATCCATTACTTTTCTTTATTTGATCATGCACATCACACAAGTTGTAAGTCTATAAGTGTGTAAAATAGCCAGAAACATTTTCTTTGACATCTCGGCTTGCACAATTCAAACTGATATCCTGCAGTGATGGTGTTTGATGCCAAACTTGCATCTGCTTTTGCCACTATAAAAATGGCTTACTATTGACTATTATTATAATGTCTGAATTTAGCTTGAGTATGCATGCCAATGAGCCACATTCCTCACTTGTCATTCCTGTGAAGCACCCCATACCCCTACTCACAAGCTGATGGTCACTTACAAGCTGCTGCCTGCCATTCATATCCGCTCTCTATGAGTTGCACCTGCAGTGGTGGGTTATGTAACAGGCTAGTCAGAGGGCTGCTCGACATGCCCTGCATTTGCAATGATGCAAGGCCGTTAAAGACATTCTGTCATCCAGGGCACATGGGTGTTCTCTTATTCATAAACTCAAAAGGGTTTCAATTAAGCATTTGTGGCTGGCCTCCCAGCGGTTTGCATGTTTAAATGAGAGGCCTCTGTGGGGAAGACAAGAGAGGAGTTCTCTTAAAAACTGGTCAGAGAATAAAAAATAAAGAGATGATGAAATATCGCTTCAAATTTACAATACATTTGGAGCCATTACAGTGTTTTTGCCATATTATGGACCTTCCTTTTTTTAATCCATTAAAAATGTCTTCAGTTTTTTATTATTTGTTGATCTGCATGTTAAAATGCATCCTAAAAATAACTTTAAAAAGGCTATGGAAACTAACTTTAAACTTCAAAATATTTATCACAAAAGAGATGTTGCCTCAGAAGTGAATTGTCACCCTTTGGATGCTCTAATTTGAACAGAAGCCAGCACTATAGTAATCGAAGTTCCACGTGAAGATGCAACACTGGCTAATTAAACTACAAAGGGAGTGGAACATTGCCATGACTGTGACCCCAGATGTTCCCACAAAAAAAAAAAACAAAGTCTTGGGTGGGGTGGGATGTGGGGTGGGTAGGTGGGAGGTTGTTGTAGTTAGGGGAATCAGCCATGTTGAGCCATGTCTCTAACTGTGTACTCTTTTGAACTTTTGAATTTAGCCCCCAGTTCACACTATCTGTAGCACGCAACCCCTTTGTAGATCCATGGTGCACTTCAAGCAAGGCTGTATTAAGTGGGATCAGGTCATCACTCTGGCTGTGATTGCAGCAGAGCTCTGACCTGAATTGAGAGCACTGACGAGACCTTTGTTATGTTGAGGTAAGAAGCAATGTTTGCTTGAAGAAACAGAGCAGGTTTTAACGTCTCCTGTATTCATCTGTAGATGTATTTCAACAGAAGAAAGATGTTAGGTCACAATTATGCAGGTATTTTCCAAAAATATCATGCAAACATTGTGCCTCCTAGTCTGAAAGAGCTACATTACTAAAACAAGGAGATTGTTGTCAAAAATTGTAGATGTCCATGGTTATGACATGACTCTAATAGGAGAAAAGAATTGCTCCTTTAGCCCTTACAATGCAGTTTTGTTTAAAGCTATCACATATTTTTGTTCCCTGTGTACTAGGGCTGAATCATTAATTAGTTTCAAATCAAAATTGTGATTTGAAACTATGCACTTTGCAAACCACAAAAGCTACAATTAGTGTGTACATTACATATAGCACTTCTGAGCCAGGCTTCAAACGTGCAGTGTCTGTGGTTTTATGAATCCATGTCCTCTTTCTTGTGTGACAGTCATGCTTGCCAAACAGAAGTGACGCAAGACAACTGCTGATATGACCAACAACAACTTAGGTGTGGAACTCAAAGAAAACGTAACTTAATTTGTGGTGTGGAAAATGTCCTCCTCTGAACTAGAAGAAACATATTACAATTTAGTCCCAAAGAAAAGTGGCACTTTAGTTGTATTGGAATGCTTCTGCTTTGAGGCTAACAATGCACATTAAAAAAGTGGATGGAGCAGTTGCCACATCTCGAGAAATCACCACAAACACCACAAACCTATTCAACATTCAGCGCAGCTATGATAAGTGTAGGGCTAAAAGTCAAGTGACAGTGATGCTCCATCACAACCAAGTAAACAAACTACAACATCAGAGCCGTTTGCGATTGTAACTCCTTTAAAAAGAGGTCACAAAGGCACCATAGGATAACAAACGCCACAGTGTACGAAAAGACGTGGTGTCTATTAACACAGTGGCTAAAGATAGTTTTCAAAGTCTCCACTCTATGCTGGGCAAAAGTCATACAGTTCCCTATTTCAGTCTAGCTTCCCTCCTAGAACATAATGCAGTGTTCCTGTAGGATGACTGAGCCAGACATGTGTCTCATTGTACACTTCATAAATAATGAACTGATTCAGCTGAGTCGCTGCTTCAAACTGCATAATTCTATGCTGATTGCGCATGAGAGAGTATTTCTAATGGACTAAGAAAGTGTTTGTCCAGCAAGAGCCTGAAAGAAAAGGGCCAGATGGGCATCACTACAGATAATACATCCAATATTACCAAAGCTGTGGAAATATAAATCTATTACACTGTAAATATTGAACTGGACTTTAAAAGATTATCACAAATCAAATCACAGAAAAATCTCAATGAGATTTTTTAAAAACTGCAGCTTTCACTATATTAGCATGCTTTAACCAAGCACTTAACAACATAAATATCTACATGAATAATTAGCATATCTTTACATATGTACCTTACTAAATCCTTTTTAAAACCTATATTTACATGCATCCTGTTTACACCAATAAAATGTGATCTAACATGACTACACAGATGCCCAGCTAAACTGTATATTTTACCGCAAAGTTTGGCTAACATATCAGTAGTATCCCTGAGAAACTATATACGATGATAACAATCGCCCCTTCTTTTTTTTGGACATAAAATGTGATGACTTAGCCCCTGTGAAGTCAGTAACTCTGGACATAGCTGTCGTTGGAATGGATGATATCAAAAGGAAGTAAACTGGATGATTTAATGAGCTGGGCTTTCACCATTATGAAAGATATTTGTGAGAGAAACTAATCACACAAAGTACTAGCTTCCATTAATTTATTGGATGCTTTGCATGCCATTGTGTCCCAGTTCATGAATGATTTGTAAAGCATTATTAAGGTATGTAGAAATTAAAATTATGTTTCTCAGACCTCAGTGAAGGGAGCAACACATGCTCTCATTTTACAGACATGTTGAAGCAAAGACTTAACATCAGTCCTTTATTCATGACTATAATGTGAGAGAACTCTAAACCATCAGTGCATCTGCATTATATCTTCCACAAACAACCCTATATCTGAATCCCACCACTGATTTGCATAATTGGAGATTGTGGCCGGGTGCTTGTTATTCATTGACATGACACTGTAGAGAGGCAGATGGAGAGATGTACTGAACTCACTGTTCCAGTTTCTGTCGGGTAAGGGTGGATGCATTTTTTCAAAAGGTTTCCTGAAGAAAAGCAGCCTTGCTATCAAATACTAAGAGCATCATGGAGCTCTAAGCCTATTTATTATTTTCATTTTACTTATTTTCCGCATGCTCAATTGTAAATTTACATATTGGGCAACCTCCAAAGAAGCAACAGTAAGAGCAGTTCAGTGAACAGCAGGAAAACAACTAAGCAAAATGAGCTCAGTTCTGCTTTCTCTGGACAAATTTAAGATTTTTTAAAAACAAACTATGTGCAGTTTACCAGCCAGCAGGCCTCTAAATAACCTGAAGTACACAGAGCACCTGACTGAGATGAGACAGCGCTGACTGACTGACACATCCATCTCCCCAGCTATCTGTCTGACTGAGGGAGGGAAGCGAATGGGTCCCTCATGCATGAAGAAGAGAGCACTGCTTATTAGCGAGAGGAGACTGAGAGAGAGAGCGAGAAAGAAGGGAGTGAGATTGCATCGTCTCAATTTCGGTTTGATGAAGGACACAGTGTCTTCTCGGAATGAGCAGTAATCTATGTCACGTCTGCATGGTTAAGACTTCAGAGGCATACAGTGAAAATGTGTGGTGATGTCTGATAGTCTATACAGTGACTCCAAGAGGGGTGATGTTTTTTTTTTTAAAGGTCCTTATATCTTTATGACAAAATGTAAAGCTAGTGTTATTAGTGAGCAGGACAAGTCTCAGCTACAGAAAGTTTTTTTAACAACTGCACCGTTGTACAACAATAGTTCAAGGTTCAAAAATAGCATGGAAGTGGTTCATAAAATAAGCAATGGAGGGTGTTTTATTTGTGTATTTAATTTGTCACACCAGAAGTACATTTTGTTCCAACCATACCCCTGTATATGACTAATGTAACCATACATGTAGTTTTTACAACCCTCTCTGTTGACCCCTTTCTTTGAATTTGCACATAATGTTAAAATACCTTCTCAATATCTGATGCCTGCATGAGATACTGAGAAGGTACTATTCATACTATGCAAGTGTTCTGATTCTGATCCTGGCTGCTACTGGATCTCAATGTGAAAATTAGTTTGTGGTGCAGTTTCCACTACAATGTTTTAAAAAAAAGAAACAAAGCTGTGAATAAACAATACTATTCTGGCAGCTGAGGAGCCAAAAATAGTGTAAACTAATGGGAATTTACCGACTCTCCAAACTGTCATAAGATGGGAGGCAGGGTACACCCCGTACAGGTCACCAGTCTATGGCAGTGCCAGAAAAGACAGAGAGAGACAACCATTCACATTTACAACTTAGAATCACCAATTAACGTAACGAGCATATCTTTGTACTGTGGGAGGAAACCGGAGGAGTACCTGAAGGGAGGCACAGGGAGAACATATAAATTCAAAACAGAAAGGCCCCAGCTGATGGTTTCAAACCTAGGACTTTCTTATTGTGAGGAAATAATGCTTTCTTGTGTGCTGCGCTACTATGCTGCCCATGTAATGTTAATGTTTCAAAAGTATGCCCACATGTGAAATAACTGGGAGGAACAGAGTCTGAGCAAAATTACTGACAGTAAGTTTTTTGGTTGCTTTGCTTGATTAGTTTTTTGTTTTGTTTTTTTAAGAAAAATAAAAAAGACAATGATACTGAAAATATTAGAGGTGCCCTAAAATACAACCCAACTACTCAGTCGTTCATTTATTCTTTAACAAACTAACATTTAATCACGTAATTAGATTATAGATGTTATATACATATACACTAATTTAAAATGTAACAGTTTTTATGTAATTTTCCATTAGACAAGACAATTAAAAATCTGTTATTATTATAATATTTCATGTATTTAAAGACAAAGAAGGAAAATTACATTAAATGAATTGTAAAAACTCCATGCAGCTTTTGCTGTGCTTGCTTAGCTCTTTAAGTCTAAAAATATACATAGCAGTTTCACAGCTGGAAGGCCAAAATTAACAACAATCGTCTCTATGAATAAAAGACACTTAAAAAATTAAGAATAAAATACATTAACTTTTTCCTATCCCTGTGGGCAGACATGAGAGAGCAAAAAAATTCCATTAAAAATTTCAGCCTGTTCTTGCTTGTTATTTACACTATTGCATCCGGCACAATGTAGTTCTGTCACACTGACACTGATTATAAACCCTGGGCATCATTTTTCAGGTAGTCTGATTGATAGGTTTAATAGGCACCCTGAAACAAATATGTTGTGCTAGTGTGTGTCACGCAGGATGTGCAACCATGATAACCAAGGAATTGGAGGATGCATACCAAGTAGTTTTGGCACATTAAACCGAAACAGCCACAGGTGTAAAAAATACAGAAGTCTGCTATTCTTGTTGGGATTCATGTGAATATCAGGTGGAATTCATGTGATTATCATTTGGAAAGAAAGCATGCCATTTAGTCTAGCTTTTCTCTCTGTTGAACATGCCTTGCGAGCTTCCAAAAATTGCTTAGGGAGGTTCCTGAAGGAGTGAAATTACCCAAAGTATCTAAGTGGCAGTCATGACAAAAGCTGTTCAGATTCACTAAATGCTAATGAAATGTGTCTCACTGCTTCTTTTCTTTTCTCAGTGGACCATCCTTTACAAAAGGAAAGGACATTAATGCCATCCCACAATTACAGCAATATTCAAAGGGATGCACCATCCAGCCATCAATAACCTCTACCATAATTATGTAAATTAATGTAAGGGTAGTGTGTAAATTCTCTTTGCACCATGGTTATCTTTTCCATAGTCTTTAATAATTGTACTTTACCCATGAAAAAGGCCATGCAAAAAAATGGGACATAATTTTTCTGACTATACGATCTCAACTTCAAGGAAACAGGCCCCTGTCCTTGGATGGGAACAAGGTACAGTAGTAGCAGTCGGAGGTGAAGTAAAGGTGACCTTTCAAATCTGTGTAGGCCAGGGATACACCTCACTGGGATCCATTCATAACCAAAGTATGAAAATGTCTGAGTGACAAGATCCCTGTGTATTTGTTTGTTTGTTTCAGTTAATTTGTTTTGTCCCAGTTTTAAGACATATTTTAATGCCAGTTATAAATGGAGTATTATTCAGAGTTTTGTTATTTGTATCAGTTGACAATTTTGGCCATTTTTTTTTTTAATTTCTAACGATGTCTAAATCTTATATTAAGCTATTAAGGTTTAAACTGGGACACAGGATCACATGAGTTCTCTCATGTGATGCTTTTTAATTATTTTAACATTTGCAGTCATTGGGTAGCGCTTGAGAATATTGCAACTTTCAATTAAGAGAAGGGCCTAAAGTAAATATTAATAATACTAGGGATGACTGTGCCTTTAAAAAACAAACAAAAAAACATAAAGTTCAGCTTCACTAATATTTCTCTACAGTCCCAAAAGGAAATTGATCAACAGTATGTTTTTGGAAGTAGTCAAAATTGCATTTTAGAAGGTGATTATAATGCTATTTATTGAGAAAGATTTGCATTTCCAAAGTGTATGGATAACACACACAACAACAACAACAACAACTAAGTAAGCAGTAAAATGTCAGCATTCAATATAACCTTAACATTATATTATTACCCAGTTCATCTCATAATGGCTCTTGTTAAAAAAAAAACTAAAAAAAAAAAATCTTTCCCCACTCTGACA
The DNA here is from genome assembly GCA_015106775.1 of Etroplus canarensis. Taxonomy (NCBI): domain Eukaryota; kingdom Metazoa; phylum Chordata; class Actinopteri; order Cichliformes; family Cichlidae; genus Etroplus; species Etroplus canarensis. The sequence continues at coordinate 59,454 of VUQH01002847.1, forward strand.
GTAGAGGTGAGATATATGTTGTCTGATTTACATGTATAAAAGGGCACTTCACAATTTAAAAAATGCAAAGTTGCTACAAATTATTCATATCACATGTCTTCTCAGCCAACAAAGCCTTCATAGCTAAACTTCCCATAAAGGAAGGGCCAGACAGACATTAAAATCTTTCCCTGGACATAGGTAAATCACATAAATCTTCAGCTATTTGCTTTATACATGGACATAAGATTTTACAGAGAGCCATCCAAAATGCGTGTTTATGAACAGATCAATCAATACATCTGACCTATTACCTGCAAGGGCTTGTCATGGGTACTATTTCAGGTTTACAGCCTTTCAGCGTGAGAGCGCTATTGATTGCTTGCCTTCAGGAACCCTTCTGGAGTAAGGACATGAAGGAGGAAGGGGACGGATGAGGAAACCTTTCGTCTCCTGTTATTGGAGTTGTGGGGGTTTCAATCTGACTTTCGTAGGAGATACAAGGGCACTAATATGTGGTGTCACTGCGTGCACTTTAAGATGTCCAAAGGCTTTGTCAGTAAAATATCTGCATTTACAAGATAATGTCATTTTAATTTACAACAATGGGGAAACTATTAATGGTTGCCAAGCAATGTACATCTACTGTAATTCTACCAAAGATAAATCAAACAATAATGAGGAAGATGAGGTTTGAAGAGTCTGTCTGTGTTCTAAAAACAAAAGGCTACCATTGATGCAATTTGACAGTTTGGGTACAGAGTGACACTCTACACACAGAAGTAAAAACATAAAAATTTAAAAAAAAACTTCTCTGTAGTTCAGAATAAAAGACGGCATCCTTACTGTCCATTCTCATGCACAGCAGCTCTGAACATGAAGCTGTGCTCTTCAGAACAAGTGTTGTTTTGTTTCGCCCTGGGATGCAGGCATTTTGATGAAATCAGTCCCAGTATGTCTGAGGCGTCACGGTCAGAGGGATACCTACCTATCCAGTGAAACACTGAGCAGTTGTGTGCTGTCTGGCTTGGCAAACCATGTTATCTTACAGATCAGTGATTCCCATAGATAGGCATTTTATGTTAGAAGAATTCAGATGGCAAAAATAAAAATAAAAAAAGCAGTAGTTCACTGTTGCAAGTTTGCATGGTGCTTTTTGGGATGCATTTTACCAGCCATTACCCTTCTAAACCGACATGGAAACTACTGTGAGTTGCTGTGAGCTGAGGTCCATTACAGTACAAAGCTTCACTAATTGTTCTTCATGATGTTGGATATAGTTTAGCAGCAGTTGGTTAGAAGGCCAAACAACACTTAAAATAAAGGACTCAGCAAAATCATGCTTCAAGCACACAGACGTGCACCTGGCTGTTCTTGTTTATGCGAAAAACTTTGAATTGGATTTATGCCTGAGGAGGAAACATCACATGACAATCCTGTGCAGCAGCTGAACATGATGAAAGAAGGAATTATGTCAACAATGAAGAAATGAAAGAAAAACAGCACCCACTAAAACCAATCAACCCCACCGCCACCCCCTTCATCAAAATATAGCCAAATTTGTCATCAATCAATACGGTTTTGACTGCCAGTGAAGCAACTTTGAGGCAGAGCCAGTGCACTGCAGAAATAAACATCACAAACAAGCTCAAAAGAGATTCTTCAAAGGGTCTTTCAAGCCAAATGGATGGATGAGGAAAATTAGTCTGAGTGAGGAGGACTGAGGGAGTGGGTTCTCCAAACAAGAAACACTAAAACATTTGCAAGTATTTGCTTTTTCTTGTTGGTGTGCTTGTCAGGCTGCAAACATTTCTATCTTTCTCACTGCTGAGAATGAAATGGCTGATGGCCTGCATTAAACTAGATTACTGTATATCTTAAATTTATAACTGCAATCCAAAATGTGTTATAGGTATTATTAATATTGAACATTTATTGTTGACAGTGTAAACAACAGTGGCCCAAACACTCTCACCACAAAGTCCATTAGTTATTAGAGTGTTTTTACCAGTTGCTCTTTCGGTGGTCAATGAGGCACTTTCCTTCCCATGTTCATCCATTTATCTGATCTTGTTCAGGATATTACAGCCCTATTATTTCTCTAAAAAGTCATTTTCATGCCATTAGCATGTCTACCAAAAGACTCATTTTTTAATGTCTCCACTGCTTATCAGCTGTTTGTGCCTTTATGCAGTTTTCTATTTTCAGTCTCTATGAAGCTATGCTCCATCCCTGGTTCTATTCCTGCTTTGTGTTTTCCTATATTTTCCAGTCACAGTATAATTTTTCTGATGTATTTTATTTTCAGAATCAGAGAACAGCAAGATTTTTTTTACACATTTATTTTCTCTAAAGAAAGCAGCTACACTTGTGAAGTTATGCCTTAAGTAAAAACATTCCAAGACAACTCCAAAACATTTTAATCATGGCTGTAATTGATAGGGAGGACCAACTCTGTGAATTAATGAATCCAAAAGGGGCCCTTTGATGTGAGCAGGACTGTGACATTCAGATTTGTGCTTGACTGAGTTTAAACCAGATAGCTCCTCAGAAATAGCTGACTTTGGCATTGGCTGGCCGTCATCCATCACATTTGATATCAGACTGCAGACAGGTAGATTAATACCCCCCGATACAGATTCTAGAGAAAGGAAGCATGCCTTTACTTAAGGTCAGCACATGGCTCTTGCATTTAATTAAATCTAAATGTATAATGATTGTCACTTACATTCCGGTGACCAAATAAATAGCTTTTTCTGTTTTTAAGTTGCAACAGTACATGTACCCATAATTTTGAGATCCTGGTCTATTTTCCTGCCATGTCTTCACTAAATGTAGCAGAAAGAAAATATCCAAAACAAACATGTCGGTGTTTATTCTACTTGGTATATTGGACATTAATTCAAATGAGTGCATGCTTTAAGGAGGATTTGGGTTTTTTTTAGATATTTAAATATAAAAAAATTATAAAACTAAATGTAATTTATCACAAGAAAACTTTTATGGTCAAATAACTGAAAATTATTAGCCATAAATACTAGAAAATGGCTTTAAAGGCAATTTTCTCAAAATCTGCATTTTCTCATGCTCTAAGCCAGAACTCTCCTTCAGTAGCATGCACATTAACCAGTCTTTCAAGTTTCAGTTCCATCTTTATTCTGAAAGTTCTCACACAGGAGCTTGTTCATCTTGCATTCAGAGCCTTATTTATGCATCAGTTTATTTCTATAAACACTGCAAAAATTAATGTTTGTATTTCTGACTTCACAGTATTTTTTAATTTACGAAGCAATAAAAACAGATATCAAAAATCCCCCTCTGAAGAAATGTTTAACTTTAAAATGTCAACAAAAACAAACTAGAATTTTGAACCTGGCTGCTCCAATTTCTAGTCTGTGAAGTATTCAAACTGGCACTTATTTAGACCTGCAATAGAAAGAAGAAGTTCATTTTTTTCCTTGAAATTGCAAAGTACTGTCTCCATGCCAAACTGCAAGTTAAAGAATTCATGTGGGTCTTCATATAGAGTGAATCACCATTTTAGGAAAATATGGAACCTAATGTAATCTCCCTGCAATTCAAAGAGAATGAAAAAAGCAAACACCTGACAAACAAACAAACATCTAAGAAGCTGACGTCTGACAGAATCTGGCTTACACTCTTTGTCCTGTCAAACCAGTTTGGATAGCACATGTCAGCAGAGGGATTCACACTGGTGCTAAAGGTTCAGAGTCATGGGCTAAGCTAAGCATATGGACTTCCCAAAAGCACATTTTAACCATCACCTTAACTTAACCTTAAAATTGCTCTATTTATTACAATTCTGTATTTACATTTGACTGTAATGAACTGAAATAACAATGTTGATGAAGTAAGGCAGCATAATAAAAGCAGATGGAGTGAAAACGAGAATTTACTATAATGTCAATATGATGAAATTAGCAGTTGGTACAAGCAAATGTAAATTGCAGCAGTTGCTTGCTGCTCTTGATCTCTTTAATAAGGTTAGGAAGCGGACTCAAACATTACTCCTGATGCAGCTAAAGACAGATGGTAATAGGACATGACCTCAATAACTGCTGAAAGCTGAGGGTGTTCTCGCTGCAAAAGAGATCATCTTGGTCTGAAGAGAATTCTGCAGCCAACGGAGAAATAAACATAACTTAATTGACTCAAAAAAAAAAAAAAGCATATTATTGCACTATGCTAAATAGGCACGTGCACAGTGCACACGCACAGTCATTTCATCAACAGGTATGCCACAGAGGGATTTGCCAGACTACTGGAGCAGGTCAGAACAAATCCAGTTTGCAAACAGTGCTCTTAAGGGGGACTTACATCATTAGCTGGATGAGGCTGCATGGTTTTGGACATGGTGTACCTCAAGACAGTGCATTTTGGCACATTTAAGAGAGCTTGGCAGCACAGTGTACTGTATAGCCTTTGGGAGAAGCACATGCCCCAGACAACACAGGCTTGAATCTGTGCTAAGATAGACGTCTGCTCCTTTATTGGTGGAGACTTACGTTCAAAGTCAGTCAGTGCAGAAAGAAAGGTGACCTTCACTCTCAGAGCCTCCAACAATATCCTGAATATCAGCACCACTGTATGCATGTTGACAATTTTGGTCCAGGCTGTGCAGATCATTTTTAAATCAATGGAGAGTTTTCTCACCAATGTTTTTAGCATACATTTTGTTTCAAGAGGGAAAAAAACACCATATTCTCCCACAGATACATCATTCATCCATTGATTGCCTTCTTAGTAGGTGATTCTAAAGGGATCCTGACCTGTCAAAGCTGATTTGTTTCAAATGTCAAAACGGCCACTGAGGTGCCCTGACTTGAACTCTCTCTGATGAGAGAAGTTAGCAAAAAAGAGGGAGAGATTTACCACCAGAGATGGAATTTAGCAGTTCAGCATAAACTCAATTTATCATCAACACATTATCCTGCTCTCTCCTGGAAGAGTAAGGGGGGGTTGTACCACTGTGTTTCTTCGATTAATGACTATTCCCTAGTGCATTCAAACGCATAAAAATGCATGTTTTCCCCTGCATGCCTCACAAACAAAATAACATCTTATATTGTCAGTGATCTATAGTTTGCTCAATGTTTATCACCAGAAATTAATTTTCTTTAGCATAGCTATTAAACATTCAATCTATGATTACTTCTTTTTTCTTTTTTTTCCCAAGCAAAAGAAGCTGTGCTCTTATCTTCTCAAACTTCAAACGCCATACTGACCTGGTAAATATCCACTGTAGCAAAAGAAGCTGTTTAAGGTTCGGCTCTGCGAGAAATACAGCACACTGCATGGTTAAATGAAAGGGCTGCGAGCAGACCTGATAGATACACTCATTCATCCATGAAACCCACCACACTTTGTCAAGTGTCAAATTACGCACCAGAAGAAAAAAAAAATCTATCCTAAGCCCTGCAAAAACCTGAATGATCTTTTACTATGAAGTCAATTTTTTAACCATATGAAGAATGAGAATTGTCGGCGCAAAGGGTGGTAAATTGATTTGTGATATTCCTCAAGATTTATATCCTAGGATATTTGGTATAGCATCTGTAAAACTGCACACAATATAAGCCTGAGAGACCAAACAGTAATAAATAAATATTGAAAGCTGTAACTGCTGAGAAGTGGATGGGTGTTTTTCAAAACCCTAGTGTGATGGCTTTTAGTTTATACCCTGTAATAAACTCTAAAACAGCTTTGTAATTAAAGAATAAAGTTTTTTAATATATTTCCACTGAATGCTAATATGACAATGAGCTTGTTTCACTGCCAAAATATAATTTGTTTTTTCAATCCATTTCTTGTAATTGAGTTTATAACTAATAAGTAGATTTCACATTATGAGCCATACAGAAAAAAAAAACAACAACAAAGAAACATGCCCAAAATATCTGTGAAAATGCCAAGAAAGAAAAAGGGAAAATCATTCAGGTCCCAGTTGATTTTTAAAGACCCTGATGATCCTTCCCAGCTAAACTTGGGATTATTTCCGGAGTTGGCAGTTCATCACACTTGCATGCGGGAGGCGCAGAGGGTGAGGAACTTGTCAGGAAGGCATTCTGCTGCCAATTAGTATCAATCGGGAAGAATATAAGGGCTGCACTGTTGCAATTTTTACAGGGGGCTTTTTTTCCCCCTGCAGATCCACTGCTCTTGGTGCATTAGAGCTACTTTACCCGTTTATCTGAGTGATCAAATCTCTGAGCCATATCACTATCTGTGGCATGGAGTGCCTGATCAAACCGCTCTCTGTGATATTATATTATCACTCATTAGCTCCCACTGAGAATGATGCATTTTAAAGAAGGACCAAGACCCATATTTTGACATGACCTGCACATGCTTAAAATATTGGAAAAAAAAATGCAATTACTGCATGTAATTCTAATATCTTTGTTTGTACTTTAACAGGCTTGTCTGAAGCCCCAAGTAAAGGACTTACTTTAAGTCAGCAGTGTTGGCACTAAAATGCTTGTTAATTAAATGAATTGTATCCTATTAATTGTACCTTATTAAGCATTTGGACTTCACCAGATAACAGAGAGATCCAATTACATAATGTATTTTCTTGCTAATATGAGAACATTTAAAGGTTCCCTAAGATGTTTTTGACCACTTGTTTCACTAGCGAGCAAACAACAAATTCAGAAAACTTCAAAAATTAAAAACTAAACAGTCGTGCCATTGTTTTTGTTTTTGTTTTTTTAAGAGAACTCAGCACATTTGTAAGATATCAGTGATACACATGTGTACAGAGTTCCATCCTAAAGTAGTGGAACAGTGAGGCCAAATAAATTATTTTTGCTGTACACTTAAGACATTTGTGTGTGAGATTAAATGATGACTATGAGGAGAGAGATCAGAGTTTCAACTTTTATTCCCTGGTTATTTACATTCAAATATGTTAAACGAAATAGAACAGAACACATTCTGTATCAAACCACCCAGTTTTTCATGTGGGCTTAAGTATTGGAGCCTAGTGTTTTCAACTAAATGTAATCTGAAAAATCCCAATGTTTGATTGCTTGAAAAACCTGAATCAAGCCTCCACCAGATTTCTTGTTTCTTCACTGGTAATGGCTTTCCAGGGTTTTCTCACAGCCTTTTTAGTTATTCTATTTTTTTTTTTTTGTGGGGTTTCTCCTTTGAGTCTTTTCTTCAGGAGGTGAAATGCATGTTCAGTTGGGTTAAGATCTGGGGATTGACTTTGCCAGTCCATAACCTTCCAATTTTCCTCCTGATGAAGTCCTTTGTTAAGGTGGTAGTGTGTTTTGAATCATTGTCTTGCTGCATAATAAACTTCTCCTGATTAGTTTGGATGCATTTCTCTGAAAATTGGCAGGCAATATGTTTCCAAAGACTTCTTCATTCATTCTGCTGCTATAAATGAGCCTGTTCCAGAAGCAGCCAAGCAAACCCAAGCCATGGCACAACCTCCATCATGCTTCATTGATGAGCTTGTTTAACATATCTAAATGTAAACACCGAGAATAAAAAATTTTCATCATTGCACACACAAATGTCTTCAGTGCGCAGCAAAAACTATTTAATTGGCCTTGCTGCTCCAATACTGTTGGAGGGCCTTTTATATAGCTGCTTTGTTTGGATGTATCTGTTGCTTGTAATAAGTGTGCTAGGTTTTCAAAAATTCCTGTAATCATGAAATGAGAGACTTATAAGGTATGTTTAATGACTAAACAAGACTAGGCTAAATCACTGACAATTGGAAACCATGTTTGAGAGGGTCAATTTGAGTTCAACTGTTTTAAGTGTGCTTTAGTCTAAAACTGAGCTGAATCTCTGAAAGGGAAAACAGCCAGTGTTAGCTCATAACATAAGAGCAACCTACTCAGTTTTGAGTCAATAAAAAATCCAAACATAGATTCATGTGGTTCAGATACTCACATACCCACTTGGAATCATCTCTTCACTGTTTCCACAGCCGTCATCATAACTGCATAAATAGACATACTGTATCTACTGGGGACTGTCAGCAATAGTCCAGAGGTTAAATTTTAATGAGAATTTGGATGTGCCTCTTCTCTAATTTTACTACTGAACTAAAATGATGTGGGCTGTGTGGGAGGTTGTTTCTCGTCTAATACAGGTTCAAGTATACTGTCATGGGTTGACATGGACACACATTGTGCTGTTCCACCTATCGCTACCTCCAATTAAATACAGTACCTATCTTGTTATATTTGCTTGAGGCCCAAGCGTGATTGGCTTCGGGGATGCCCAAGGTGCATCACATGCCAGAAAGCAAAGGAATAAACAGCTTCAACTATGGATGGATGCTTCACCCTTCTGTCTCCTGTGTATACTGTGAAAGCATGCTGCCCAGTTAGTAGAGAGGAGGGGGATTATTTTGTAAAGGCAGCGTTGCGTAGGAGTTGGAAGCATCCCTTTATCTGGTAATGTGCTTAGTATTTTGTGCTTCTGTAATGCTTTTGTAAGCCACACTAGAGATGACGAAGGCTTGTGCCCATTTGCAAGTATGCTAGAAAGAAGTAATTACATTCACGCAGTAAATATAGTTTGAACAAATTATTGCTAAATATATCCCAATGTAAATCTCACTGTAAACAAAAAATACAGCATTTTTCGGGAATTAGATGAGGAGGTAAATACACTATATGGAGAAAAAAAAGCACTGGGCCACCTACACATTTCACCACAGGAACTTTTATAGCATCCCATTCTAAATCCTTAGGTATTAATAATAGAGTCGGCCCCCTCTTTACAGATTCCACTCCTCTGGGAAGACTTTCTACAAAATTTTGGAGTGTGTCTGTGAGAATTTTGATCCATTCATCAAGAAGAACATTTGTGAGGTAACACACAGATGTTGGATGAGAAGGCCTGGTTCAAACTCCTAGTTCTAGTTCATCCAAATGTGTTTAATGGGGTTCAGGTCAGGAATCTGTGAGGCCAAGTTAAGCTCTTCCACAACAAACTCATCAAACCACGCCTTTAGGGGCCTTGCTTTTTCACATTGGAGCGCAGTCATGCTTGAACAAAAAAAGGGCCTTTCCCAAACAGTTCCCATAAAAGTTCAAAGCAGAGAATTTTCTAAAATGTCTTAAGCTGAAGTATTAAGAGTTTCCTTCACTGGAACTAAGGGGCCCAGGCCAGCCCCAGAAAGACCTTTACCCATTGAATTATCCCTCCTTCACCAAACTTTGTAGTTGGCACAATTCAGTAAGGCCGGTAACATTCTCCTGGCATTCTCCAAACCTAAGACGCATCAGTCATACTGCAAAAGTGAGGAATGTACATTGTTTTTCAGCTGAACATGATTCATCTGCTCCGAAGTTCAGTGGTAACCCCGCTTAAAGAAAGCCAGGTTAGCTGTTTACCCCTGCTCCTAGTTTTGAATCTATGTCACACTAAAGAAATGCTGAGATGAACCATCAGGTCACTGAGAACCCGAGAAGCCTTATTATGTAGATGGTTTTAAGAAAATTTAACAAATGATCAACATCTTATTGATTTATTAAGGACTTAACAAATGATCCTGCAGCATGAACTGCCAAACATTCATTGTTTTTTATTCTTTGTCCCATAATGCATTTAAGTTTGGATTTGCTTTTCCCACCATTTTAACACAATTCTTAGTTTTTATTGTGAATCCAACATAAGATCAAGATGTTTTGCATTCATAACATGTTCACTACATTATCAACTGTTCTTCAAATTCTAAAGTTAATGCTCCAATTTCCACTGAGCCTTTCATAAGCGGATTGTTTGATTAGGCCACCACAGCAGCACTTTGCCAATAACCAGTGCACCAATAACTCTGTCAGTGGTCTGTTATATCAATCTATCCTTTTAAATTAAGCTCTTGACAGCATCAAAGGAAAGGAACAGATTCACAGTAGAAGCAAGAGATTGCTGAGGATAAAGCAATTAGATTTTTGTCAAGCAGGATCAGAGTGATATAAAACAACAACCATCTCATCTGTACATATACAAACACGTAATCAAGGCTCACATGTATGCATGGTGTTTAGCAGTTTGTGGTTTTTTTAGTCAAGGTCAATCATTGAGATGGCAAAAGAAGGTCAGAAGGAAGAATATTTTTATGGTAGCGTGAGCTGACAGGTCAGCTGCCCTGAGTACAACGTCACCTTCTCTGGTCTGAACTTATAAAATATTCAGTCCACTGGAAGACAAAGGAAGTGCTCCAGTGACATCGACCAACACAAGCTGCTCCCTGTGGCTCTACCTGCGAGCCATGGTGTGTGGCTGCACCTAGCAACCTTTTGAGCTATTAACCTACCCTAACTGCCCCTCAAAAAAGAGGTCAGTCCAGCGACAAACTCTGACTTGATCATTTAGTCTTTTAAAAATAAATATTAAGATGCCACAACAGTTTTGGATGGCCTTGTGACCAGTGAAATTATGGTACAGGAAAAAAATTATTTCATTATGCTGAAGCCACCAGATTATCCTGCTTTATTCTGCAAAGAAATTTAGACAGGTTAGTTTCATACTGTAGTGCATGCTGGATCAAAATAAAGACATTCTATCTCTAAGAGTACAAATTGTTATGGAGATAAACTGAAAAGGATATGTCACACAGAAAGCCGTCACGCGGTCTGTCAGCAGTGAGCAGTGTATAATTTGCACATGTCTTGTTTCTATCAGTTCAATATCATGACTTCCTTTTTTCTAATACCCACACTGACAAGAAAATATTACGCCTCTCAGTGTGTCACATTCTTAAGAAAAGGTGCCATCTAACAGCCTAAAAGCTAAATCCATTGATGGTGTCACTCAAAAGCAATGCATTTTTGGGTGGAAAATACGGTTTTAGATCGCTTCTTGAGTTTGGAGCTTATGATGCATGCAGCCACTGTTTTGGCCCAGACTGTTGATATTCTGAGACTGCTCTGCCGCAGCAAATTGTCCTTGCTGAAAATAAGAATAGTGGAGCACTTAAACTGTTTTGTGCCCCCTAAAAAGCCACTGTTTTGCCTCAGCAGGAGTCAACAACACACAGTGAAAGAGAAGGAATTGATTTGTCTTCTACTGTAAGTCAACAGTAATTGACTGTGGTTGAGGCATTTCCATCTGCAGAACTCATCAGGGGTAAGGGAATTAGTAGCAATGGGTTGTCTTTTTTGCTTTGTGTGTGTGTCAAATGAACAAGTGAATACTGAATGAAAGGTGGATGGTTTAAATACTCCAGTTTTAACCAGGTTTGTTTTAGTACAATAACCTCCATTTCAGAGAGCGTGAAATAATAATGACTCATTGATCTTTTATTTAAGTTTACCAATATACACTCACAGGCAGCTTCATTAGGTATACTTAATCATCAGCCAGTCACGACAGCCACTAAATTCTTTCAAGTATGTAGACATGATCAAGATGACCTGCTGAAGTTTAAACCGACCATCAGAATGAGGAAAAAAGCTATGTAAGTGACTTTAAATGTGGCATGGTTGTTGGTGCTAGATGGGCTGGTCTGAGTATTTCAGAAACTGGTGACCTACTGGGATTTTCCCACATAGCCATCTCTTTGGAAGGACTCCTGTCAGCTAAGAAGAGGAAATTGAGACTATAATTCACAAGGACTCCCCAATTTGGAAATACGTTGCCTGGTCTGGTGAGTCTCGATTTCTGGTGTGACACTGGGATGGTAGAGTCAGAAATTAGCGTGAACAACTTGAAAGCATGGATCCATCCTGCCTTGAATGGATGGTTCAGGCTGGTAGTGGTGGCGGTGTTATGTGGGGAATATTATCTCTGCACACTTTGAGCCCCTTAGTACCAACTGAGCACCATATAAACCCCACATCCGACCTGAGTATTGTTGTCAACCATGTCCATCCATTTATGACCACAGTATATGCATCTTCTGATGGCTCCTTCCGATGTGTCACAAAGCTCAGATCATGTCAAAAGTCTTTCTTAAATATGCCAATGAGCTTACTGTACTCAAATGGCCTCCAGATCACCAGATCACCTTTGGGATGTGATGGAATGGGAGATTCGCATCATGGATGTACAGCCAGCAATGTCTGCAGTAACTGTGTGATGCTATCATGTCAATATGGACCACATACTCTGAGGAATGTTTCCCACGCCTTGTTGGTTCTATGCCACAAATAATCGAGGCATATTTTAATGCGGGGGTGGGGTCCCAAACCAGTACTGCTACATGTGTACTTAATAAAGTGACCAGTTAATATCCTGACAGTAAACCAAACCAGCAGATGGCTTTTATTGACTTTATCTTTTTTAAGCCCCTCAAAAGTTGGTTTTAAAGCTTAAGTACTTCATTATAAAATTAAGCAAAAAAAACAAAATAAGCCCACTAAAAATCACACTTAATCTTTATTTAGAACCATCTCAAAAGCTCAGACTCCTCTAAATGCTTGTGGTCTGACAATCTTTTTTCTTTTTTTCAATTTGAACGCTGTCAAAGACAGCAGACATCCCTAAAATGTCACCTCACGAGCACAGTTCTGGTTGCGAGCACAAAATCCACCATTTATTTAAAAAGGGGCAGCTAATCAGAAGAAAGGGAGTGCACTAAAGCCTGGGACTTATGCAAAGGTAGTCTCGTAGAGTCCATACATGACATTATATTTAAGTGGAAGAAAAAGGATGGATGGATGGATGGACGGATGGATGGATGGACGGAGGGATGGATGGATGGATGGACGGAGGGAGGGATGGATGGATGAATGGATGGATGGATGGACACACAGTTCCAACCACTTTCTATAATTTTAAATATTTCATGTAAAATAACTACAAATGTTCAAACACAAAAACAGCAAGAAGCTTCAGTCTTATTATGCTGCTCTCACACTTAATAGTACTTTACATCAGTGCTTTCATAATAATGTTTTAAAAAATGAAATAAAAGAAGAATATGGAATGAGGGGAAAAGTCATGAACTATGCAAAGTTTTCAAAGTTAACAAATGACAAAATGGCTGCATCCTCTATATTTCCCTAATTGTGCCTGTTAACTTTTTGTTGTTTCAGCACTCCCATGAAAACTTGTGCAATTAAAAGATCCAAAAAATAGATAGCTCTGATAAGATGTCCTTGGCAGCAACAATGACCATCTTTGATCTTCGCGTGCTGCTCTCTTGGTGGAACGACTGGAAGTAGCTTGTTAATTCTGCAGCCCTATGTTTCTCCAGCATTCAGCTATGTGATTCATCTCTCTCCTCCATGGCTACCCCCCTTTACTTTCCTTTCCTCACACAGTTTCCTTTTTTCATCGGCCTTCTGGCTTGCTGGCCTGCCTGCTTGTGCCCGCTGATGTTTATCATTAGTTCATTAGGGCACAAAATGGCTGCCGATTCCCCCCCAACCCAGACATTCCCTCACACTCTCTTAGTAATTGTCTAAAGATGAGAGGATTTTTATTTTACTTCCTGCCTTAACCACAAGACAACTGAAACTGTTATACAAAATCAATTATATAAAGTATACCCAATACACAGTTCTTTCCTTGCTTTTCTTCTTGTCTTGCATATCATTCACTGCTTTGACTGTAACACATTACACGCATAAATTACATTTTTTTTTAAAAAATCCTCACTCTTGCTTATTACTTTGAATGCTGGGGCTGAATTGCTGCTCTTGTCAACAAAGTGATCAAAGAGACGTTTGAAATGAAGAATCCAAATCTGCCAGGATCTAATTGTGCTGTTGTGTGAGAGCTTTAGAAAGGCTGGTGGTGGCTCTCATTTTCTTGTTATTCATTCACAAGTAGGATGTATTCTGGCAAAATATTTATGCACTGGGTAACATCAACATCATTTGTACTGTGCCTGTTATGGAGAGATGATATTTGTACTGCTCAATTTCCTCATGCACACTAAAATAATGTTTTTGTATGTTGGTGATTTGATTTCAAGTAAGTTGATATTTCTGTTTCGCTTGCCTGCAACATAGATGGAAACAAATGGGTTTTTGTGTCAATACATCATGCTTGTAGCATAACATAAATTAACATCCATTTTAAATATCACTCCTGTAAAAATTGCACTCTATTTTCACAAAAGGGCAGGGATGAGGTAGTGCTAAAAATGTTTCTTAACGATTTGAGATAAATAAAGTATGTCTTATGTTATTTTCTGGTTTTGTTTCTTCTATATTCCATAAGAAAACTACAGAACAGTATTTCATAAAATAGTGATAGTTCTGTGCTGCGAAGGGTGGGAAAATGGACTGTATACTAAAAAAAGTTTCTACACACACACACACCTATGTACACACACACACACACACACACACAAAAGTTTCTAACAATTCCTCAGGCCTGCCTGGATGTGAAAGATTCTTTACTGTTTGAACATTGCTTTTACAGTGCTATCATCCTACTGAGATTCTATAACGTGCCGCTTTGTCTTGGGGCCTGAGTCTTCTGCAGATAAATGCCAGATACTTAGAACACAGGTATAACAAGAAAAGCAGAGCTGGACCTCTCACTCAGGTTCAGACAGAGCCAATATCCCTGAGCATTCAACAAGGGAGCTGGCATAAATAAAAATGCTGGAGTGGAAATATATTTCCAAGGGAACACACACAAGAAGAGAGGACAGGACAACCCTTTGAAGGGCTCTTGCTGGCTCGCTAGTCTGCCTGTCAGCCATCCTCAGCACGTCACAACAAAGTGGAAGGCATTCCATATTCGACTCCAATTGTCTTGTGAGTCATTACATTCCGCTCAACATAGGGCCCATTTCACTGCTGACACGACTTGCTGTCACCACTGAATCGCATTGACATTCACAAAGTCATTCTCCACTGGGACCACGAGGCCTTTACATATGTGTGTATATGTTTGTGTGTGCATATACTTCTGTGTGTGTGTGTGTGTGTGTGAGTGAAAGACACAGCAAGACTGTGTCAATTATGACTATCAGGATCGGGGAAATACTCAAACAGTACCTATTACAACTCTTTAGCAGTCGCTCACTGGAGCCTGTAGAGCACTTGTGGACTTAATTGAACTATTTCCATAGATTTGCAGTGATATTGCTGGGCATGGCCATTTGGATGACCTATTGAGCAGCGTGAGACTACAGGAATACTAACCTGTGGGCCCTTTACATGTGGATGTGTGCAACAATTAATCCATTATGCATGAACTTCCTCCTGGGATGGCAAAGAGAAACTTGGCCAGAATACGAACATAGTATTGCAGTGTCTCATTCACTGGAAAGAACCACTCAGAGTCTCATCACCTTAAAAAGACAACTAAATCAATATAAAAGTAGTACTACCCAATGGATATTGGGCAGTGTAATTAGTCCAAAGTTGCAGAAATATGGTGGTGATGTAAATGTTATGACACTAGTGTCAATAAAATAGGAAGCCTAAGAATCTGCTTCAAAGCATGTTTAGTATCCTTGGCACTCTGACAACACCTCTCTGTGAAACAGTAACAGTACATAAAATGACTGAACATACTGTACTTTTGAAAGATCAGAACAGTCCCCTAGCATCCTCATTTGAGAAAGCAGCACCGCTGACCGATCATTTATATTCTTGAAAACCATGTCTATGGTAAATGTGGGACAGTAATCCTTCCCTAGTTTATTTCAGAGCCATATCTTTATAAGAATTGGCTTACAACAAATCACTTTACATTTCAAACTATTTTACATATTTTAAGTCTTTTTTTCCCCAATATTAGAGGCAGCCATTGGTTTCCATATATTTCTACACATAAATCAGTCATCTAACTCTTGAAAATAAATCCAGTTATACAATCCACCATTGTACCTAATGAGCCTGTAGGTACAATGGTGGATATAAATATAACAGAAATAAAGGATATAATGCTGTGATAGAATTAGGTAGACATGATGTCTATTATCATGGAATTTGTATTGGGTCATACCTTTTAATCACTGAATGTAGGTGGTTCATTCAGTCCCAGAGGTGTATAAAATCAAGCACTGGGCCATGCAGTCTGCTTTGAGAGAGAATTATGAATCAATGGATCGAGCTCACTGAATTCCACTGCGATACTGTAAAAAGGATTCCCCTGCTGCAACAAGTGAGTTTATGAAATCTCTTCCCCCCCTCTAGATATCTCTAGGTATTGTAATGTGGAAGCATTTATGTACCACAGCAACTCAGACAATGTAAAGTCCCAGAGCAGAGTCACCAAATGCTGACACACATAGTGTATAATAGTTGCCAACATTCTACTGACTCTTTATCTGCAGAATTCTAAACATCCTCTGGCATTAACATCAGCACAAAAACTATGGAGCTTCACGGTGTATTCAAGTACAATACCAGTTGTCGGATGGACTGAGGTAAAGCAAACCACCACTGGACTTGTGAGCAGTAGAAATGTGTCCTGTGGCAAAGCAAGCCATGCTTCTCTATCCAGCAGTGTGATGGGCAAGTCTGGGTTTAGCAAAGGTCAGAAAAATGTTACCTGCCTGACTCTACTGTACCAACTGTAATGTTTGGTGGAGGAGGGATAATGTTATGGGGTTGTTTTTATGGGCTTGGTATTTGTGGGAACAGTTTGGGAAAGGTGCTTTCTGTTTTAGTACTCCAATGCACAAAGCAAAGATGATGAAAGCGTGGTCATATGAGTTTAGTGTGGAAGACCTAGACAGGCCTGCACATAGGCCCTGGCTTCAACCCCATCAAACACATTAGGGATGAACTAGAATGGAGATTGTCAGCCAGGCCCTCTCATTCAACAGTGCCTGAGCTCACAAGTGCTCTCCTGGCTGCATGGGGAAAAATTCCCACAGACTCATTCCAAAATCTTACAGAAAGCTTTCCAAGAAGAGTGGAAGCACATATAGTTACAAAGAGAGGACCAAATTTATATTAATCACTATGGATTTAGAATGGGATGTCTTAAGAGGTCCTGCAGGTGTATTATGGCGGTGGCCAAATAAGCCCCACCTAACACAGGATCGGTTACTTGAAAGGGAATACCAGTGGGAAAGCAAGGACATTAATAGATGAATTATGACAACACACATTTGTAAAATGGCAGAAACATAATGAATAATGAAATCTATTTCTCCCAGAGCATAATTAAGAAAGCAGTTTAGTTGCACTTTTGTAGACACAGGGCTTCTGTTGTGAACACATACTAAAAATCCATGTATACAAATAATCGAGTAAAGCAAAACCTTAACCACCTTTTACAGGGATGTTTACCTTATTTACCTGCACTAATAAGACCTTAGCCCCCCACACAAAAAATAACCAAATACTCAATTTAATCTTGAAATGCAAGTAGCAAGACAATTTCAACAACACTGTAAAGTAAGTAGAGTTGTTTTTAGTGCTCTTGCGAAGCTGTATCAGTATTTTCAAAAATACACTGTAAGTTTTTGCGTGGCACAGGGCAAGACATAAATCCCAATCACTATGCTATTTTGGTAAAGGTACTGTTTTAGCACCATGGGAAATAAGCTTTCACTATTACAAAGATGAGTTTTCCCTTTGAGCTGTAACAGTACTAATGCCTGTAGGTGTATCATGTTCCAGAGGCACCAAGGGGCATCATTAAAAAGTTGAGAATTTTCTATGGATCACAATAAAAATTGTCTACAGTTCATTTAGCTCTTCACAGCACATCTGGACATGTTTAACCTATTCCACCGAGCACAGAGTGTAATCCATGGGGCGTCTAAAAATGAACTTCAAAGAGGATGGGTTTAAAAAAAAAAAGATTTCCTTAAAAATCACACAGAACAATATAAATCAGATACCCTGTTAGTACAGGAAGAGAAAGTGTAGAGGTGGAATAGCATTAGGTTTATGTGAGTCACTGGATGTGGAGAGTACTCCTGCAGACAGGAAATTCCACAAATGGATCACAGTAGCCCACAATTAGTTGCCACTGCACAACTGAAGGAACAGCTTTTCTAATTAAAACTAATAAGTAAGATTTTGACTGTATCAATAAATTAAAATCACTCATGTGCTTGTCTTAGAGTATCACTTGTAGTATGGCACCACTGCCTCAATGTATGGAGGAATCCAGAGCTGGAGATGCCTGCCTAGTTTAGTCACATTTACTGAGCTGCATAATTCAGCTTAAACAATCAGTGAATTCAGATGGATGACTATACTCATTTACTTGCAGCCAAAAAGGTGCTTGGTATGCATTACAACTCTTTCTAAGGAAATTGATTCATTCTAAAATAAAGTCAAGGACATCCCATTGCTTGCAATTTGTTTGTGTCACTTGATCGAGCAAACATACTTTTAAAGAAGGCTTATTATGATTTCCCTTACTACCTGTCATACATATATGTTAGGATAGTGAATGGTCATATAAAAAATGGCTAATGTTTTAAAAAATAAGGTCAGCATATGAACAAGCAAACCCTGAGTCAAAGTTCAGGCATCAGACTGCTTTAAATACTTAGTTTCAGACATTTTCCCCTCTTTTAGTTCTGTATTACCTCAGCGAGTGTGGATATCCCTAATATGGTCATCTCAGACACACAGTTCTAGTTGGAAGAACAGAAACTCCACCAACCTGCTGTTAGAACCTTTGATTTACACGGATCAACCAATGTGGAGAATATTGACAGGAGGAAGGGATCTAAACTGGCTCATTTCAGACAGAGGATGAACTGACAGGCTGCACTAAGGCCCAGAGAAGAATTATTTCAAACTGTGAATCACACAGATCCAATGTAATCGAGTCTCAGAACAAAACATAAAAAATGAAGCTGGAAGTCAGGATACTCTCTTTTAAGGACAGTGATGCTCACAGCAAAGTGACATCAGCTTGGGCTTCTGACAGTGTTGTTGCAATAAGTTTCTGTGGGAGAAAAGGAATTAGAAAGATACACTAACTTGTGAAGTCCATTGCCATGTTAGCTATAGGTGATGCAACACGAGGTTAGCAAGGACACTGCAGCACTGTTGCTGAATGTCAAAATGTTTTCTCAGGGATAAGCACTCAAGAGATCATTCAGTGCTATACAGTGAATTATAAGCAAAAGTGCAACTAACTCTATTTTCCTTCAGTGTGTTACAGTGATTGCATTTACACATATGTACTTGTATGAGACTAACTCAAAGCAGCATTACAATCAGACACATTTTTTATGCCACAGTTGGTCATATTTATGCTGCATGCCTGTGTATTTATGCGTGTGCACGCGTATGCATGCATGTGCACATGTGTGAATGTGCATTCAATTTAAAGACATGCAGGCAGGCAGCCATCCAGGAGGCATGAGGGAGGTTGAGGAAGGTGGCTTGTATGGGGGTGGATAAGGGTTGTAGTGCAGGACTACAGAGAAGAATTATTGTTAGCTCTCGCCGTGTCAGCTGTGGCTGTGGAGAGGCCAAAACAGCTGCAGTCTATCCACCATCACCTCCTTCTCCCGCTTCATCCCTCCTCCCCTTTCCTTCTCACCCCTCTGCGCTTCCACCCAACATCAAAGGAAGTCTGTGACATGGCCTCGGCTGAGCTGGCCGGTTGGCTGGAGCTGCTGTACTTAGGGCCCCCTTCGGTTTCATACTGTATGAACATCCAACAGTAAAGCTGGAAAGCCACCAACTTTGTTCTTTTTTTTATTCAGTCTTGTCATCTTCCATCCGGTACTCTGGCTCTCTGACACACACAAGCATGCCCCAAGTCACTCTGCTGTCGTTTCTGTTTCTCAGAGATCATGGTGCAACAGATTGTGTAATAGCCACTTTCTGGCATTGTTGGACATGCTGTTGGAGGGACAAGCAAAAACCTGCCGAGGCAAATGTTACCCCAAACCTTTCCGTGAGGCACTTGTGAGGAAATGATTCTGGTACCATGCACCAGTTTTCTTAGAAGGATTAGTTACCTGTGTCATCCAGTACCTGGACACAGAATGCTTGTCTGCAGTAGCAGCAACATAGCAAATTTCTTCAGAGGCCAACTTTGAAGAAGTTGTGCTTTCTACAAAAACAATTCCAAAATTCTGTCGCAATATGGTTCACATTGTTCTAAGCTTCTGGCATAAGGGAAGGGAGGTCACTTCAGTGCAATGTGAGAGACAATTTTCTGTAGGGGAGGTGCCAGGGCAGTTGGCCAGCCAGGTACCTGCTAGAAAGCTGAGAATGCACCTGGGTTTGGATTGTGGTGTGTGTGTGTGTGTGTGTGTGTGTGTGTGTGTGTGTGTGTGTGTGTGTGTGTGTGTGTGTGCGAGTACATTTATATAAATATTATTGTATATGGCTGAGTGCATAGAGAAGCTAATTTCTAACCAAATTTTGATAGAAATTAAAATTAAACACAACATCCTGATGACTAGTCATCAAGTTGTTTAAAATACGTGTATACGTTTCTGACAGCTACAGTTTGATATACTGAACAGTGGTAAAATTCAGAATGCAGAAAATACCCCTCGCCTTTGTTTGTTACAGGGTAAGCTGTCTCAATTAGTCTAAAATATGTGAAAATTAGCACATACTGTTAGGATAGCATGAATTATACTCCATTAGCAAAGCAGATGGTGAGTAGGAAATGGCAGGCAACTTGCATTGTTTAAAATTGATACAGCAAATGTGCAATGTCTCTAAAAAGTATTAACTCCCCTGGGATGTTTCACCCTTTTATTGCTTTAATAAATGAAATCATGGTCAATACAATTTGGCTTTTTAGACAAGAATTTGGAAAAAAAAAAAGAAAAAAAGAAAAAAGCTTTTGTCATGTCAAAGTGAAAAGAGAATTTGAAAAAACTAATGCCAATTAATTAAAACACATCATGCAAAATTAATGTTTGTATATAATTATTCACCCCCTTTAGTTCAGTATTTAGTAGATGCACCTTTAGCTGCAATCACAGCACTGAGTCTGTGTGGATATGTCTCAATCATGCTGGCACATCTGGAAACTTGCAAAACAGCTCAAACTCTGTCAGGTTACTCGGGGATCAGGCGTGAACAGCAATTTTCAAGTCCAGCAACAAATTCTCAATTGGTTTGAGATCTGGGCTTTGACTTGTCTAATCCAGAACATGCACCTTGCTGTCTGTGAACCATTTCTGTATAGCTTTTGCTGTATGTTTAGGGTCGTTGTTTTGCTGGAAAATAAATCTTCTCCCAAGCTGTAGTTCAGAGTCAGATTATCTTCCAGGATTTGTTGATATTTTTCTACATTCATGTTCCCCTCTACCTTTACAAGCCTTCCAGGAATTGCTGCTGAGAAGCATCCCCAGAGTATGATGCCACCACTACCATGCTTTACGGTGAAGATGGAGTGCTTGTGGTGATATGCAGTGTTTGTTATTCGCCAAACAGACTGTCTAGTCTGATGGTCAAAAAGTTCAATTCTCAGACCAAATAACGTTCTTCCAATTGAACTTCTCTTGTCTCCCACATGCCTTAGGGCAAATTCCGGGAGGAGGAAATTTCATATCAGCTTTTATCACCAGTGGCTTTCTCTTTGCCACTATCCCAAACAGCTTTGGCTGGTGAAGAAACCAGGCAACAGCTGTTGTATGTACAGTCTCTCTCAACTGAGCCGCTAAAGCTTTTAACTTCTTCAGAGTTGTCGTATGTGTCTTGGTGGCCTCCCTCAACATTCATTTTCTTGCCTGGTCTATCAGTTTGGAGGATGGCCAACTCTAGGAAGATTTAGACAAGTGCCATACTCATTTCTTAATGATGGATTTGACTGAACTCCGCGGGATGTCCAGTAAGTTAAAAATCTTTTTGTAGCCATCTCCTGCTTATACTTTTCAATAATCTTTTCTCTGAGTTGCTTGGGATGTTCTTTGTCCTCATGCTGCAATTGTAGCAGGGATACCACTGAACCATAGACTGGACCTCTCAGACACAGGTGTTTTTATACTGCAATCACTTGATAGACATGAACTTATTATCTTTAATAAGGAGCATGACATACAGTATCCTTTTACTGGGGTGCAGTTTGTGTATGATATGCAATGCACACTCAGCAATGACAACTGCTAAATCTCTGAGCTCTGGCATAATATCCATTTCTCTTCTCAGAAATTTAAACGACCAGCAAGCTAGATTTAAGATGATCTGTTGTCAGAAATTGAGTCTTAAATACATATTTATACTTTATATAGTGTAAAATCACTCTAGGATAACAATTATTGTGTTTTTGTTCACTTATGAAAAGATATTTCAATATACAATGTTAGCAGGTCTTTTTCCACAGGAGTTACCATGTTTCTACAGTAGCTCAGAACAGACAAACAGCCTCAAATACTGGCATATTATGTTTCTGCTAGCTAGTGTATTCCATAAAATGCTATCACAATGTAGAATGGCTATCATTACTCATTGGCCTTTATGAGTAATTTCAACCCTGGGATTAATAAAGTACTCTGATTCTGATTCTTTTGTGGTATAAAAACGGAACTTCTAATTTCTAAATCTTATTCAGTTCAATTACATTTCAAATTCCTAGTTATATCTACATATGCAAACCTCTGCACTACAAATAATTGTGGATGTGGTCAAGGAAGACTCCATTTTGCCCCCTGACAGCCACTGTAGATTCTGTAATATGTTTTGAAAGGGAGGGGGGTTAGGACAGGTATTCACTTATTGCAATATGCATTCTCACTGGCAGATGGTACTACATATCACACACTGGCTGTTCAGCTTGTTAACTTATGTGACTTTATTTAGGAAGGAATGTGATTATTTATGTAATGTCTTACACTCCGGAGTAATACAAAATAATAATATGTACTTTAATATTAAATTATTATTAATAATTTAATAATATGTACTAGCCTTGCTTTTTTTTTCGGTCAAAACAATTTATTTATTTATTATATTTTGTTCATCCCTCCCACAGAATGTTTCTGCCTAAATCATAACAGCTTTTGGATATTGGCTTAGATATACGCTAAGAGCGTTCATAACATAATCTATTCCTTGACCTAAAACTAGGATTGACATTCAGTACATCACTTTGTCAGTTAGAACTGTATTACTACTGAGAAGGACAATGAACATAAGTGCTGGACTAAATA
>VUQH01002851.1:0-11147 GCA_015106775.1 Etroplus canarensis
AGTATACTGTTGCCTTGTTTTTGAAGTCAGCTTCAAGTGTTTGTTGGAGAAAGTGCTTCATTAGCTTAATTTTTCAGCCCCACATGTTGCTACTTTGAAGCAACAGAGCTGACTGAACATAGGTTATATGTGCATTTAATTCAACAGCAACTTAAATTATTGGCTGAATTTCAGACTGGCATTAGGCAAACAACAAAGAAATTGTTATTTAAGACTAAAAGCCACATTTTTTTCTTGTTTTTTGTGCTCAGTTCTGTTATATCTCCGTTCCGCCTGAGAACTTGCTATCCTCCATAAAAAATGTCACATAAATAGCTGTATCATATTCTTTTATATTTTATAAATTGCTTTCCAGGTCAGAGGCGATTCTAGGATCAGAGCTTCAGGGGACCTCAGCTCTCAGTCAAAATGTTGTGCAAGCATTGCCTTGTGAATACTATGTTCATAAAGCAATACTACTTAATAAATTACTTTTTGTAAAATGAATAAAGAGATGCGCTGCTTACTTCAGTTAAATAACCATTACAATGTTTTTTTCAACAGACCTAATTAGTTGGATGGTCTATTGCAGTGTCTCAGAATAATTCATATTTCTATATGATACACCTGTTTTAGGATGGATTCTATAGTTATTTAATGAAACTTGAGGCAAAGACTCATGACAGCCAGAGTTTTCCAGAGTTTGTTCAAGAGCAAAACAGATGTAGCAAAAAGTGAGGTGAAATGTGAGAACCATTGCTTTAGTCTCTTAACCCCATGTGGGTGGTTCATCAAATCATCAAGCAATTCAAGTACCATTATTCAATTCAGAAACTGGTGAATCAGATTGCTGCTCCATAGACTTGTGCAAGAAGCAAACTGGTAAGAGATTTGCTTTTACATCAAAATTTTTGAATGCACACAAACACCCTCTTTATTGTGCGGATTCAACACAGCGCATCAGGTACCCCTGAGTGAAGTATAGATTTGTAGTCTGTCATTTTAACAGAGAGGCAGCCATCCTGTTCAAGACACATTTAGAATGGTGAGTCCTGTAAAATGATATATCGATATCCATCACTACAGTGAAGTCCATGCAACTGGACAGAGCTCAAAACTCATTTGCAAATGTATACTACATTGTATCATAATAATTTAATACCAGAAGATGTCATAAAATAATTTAAAACATGCATTATTATTATTGTTACTATTAGTATTGTTTTTTCAGAAGTTCTAAGAACAAATTTAGGAGTGCTTGAGCACCCCTAAAAGGGTCTCAACTCACCAATGCTTTAGGTTGTAAAAATATTTATATAATATAATTGGAGATCATTTGTATGTGTGACACTGATGCTCAATGGCCCTTTCACATACCTGTGGGAATAAAATAAGAGAAAGAAACTAAGGTAAATAAAAACTGATATCATCTTTGATTTGATTATTGGACTGGACAAAAAGAGTAACACGTTAAGATTCATCTTCTGGACATCATGATTGCAAATGAATAATAGAACTTTTTCAAATAATAAATCCATTATTTTGTTTCTTTGCTGTCTTTAAATAAACTGGCATACTGTATTTGACTGACCATTCCTTTTTTGGGAGTCTATAAATTAGTGAATGTCACTTGTGCATTTAACCTTTGGCTGTGGCACCTGTCTAAGCTACCCTTGTATGGGGCACCAGGTCCTGGGGGAACGCAATATCATTTCACTGTGTATTTATATGTAGTTGAAATGACAATAAAGTAATCTAATCTAATCTAATCTAATCCAATGCCATGTTGCTTTTCTGTCCTCCCTTGCAGAGCCACAACTGAAAGGTATTGTTACCCGGCTATACAGCCAACATGGATACTACCTGCAGATGCAGCCCGATGGCACCATGGACAGCACAAGGGATGAAAGCAGCTCATTTTGTGAGTTTCTATGTGTAAATGTCATGTTTGTGTAATTTTAAATAAATTATTCAGTCTAATCTCTAGCACCATAACTAACTACTTTGATATAACTGAAGAATGGAACAGTTTGTGCCCTCTTTGGCATAGTTAATGCTGTAAAGAGCTAAATGGAACCACAACAGGTGTCATGCTGTGCCAGAAGGGACAATGGCTTAGGAGTCAAGCAAAAAGTTAGGATTTTGTCAGCTCACCTGTCAGAATTGTTTCAATTAGTACTTTTGTCTCTTAATAGTAAGGCACATGTCATACTGCCTGTCAGCCTTTGGGAATTTAGTATGTTCTCGCTCGTGCAGAAATGCTTGGATCACAGATTCTGATTGGATCTGTGGCTCACAATGTGCACTTTATAAACCAGAGAGAGCAGTGACATATTGCAGCTGTTGAGATGATGTGAATGTTCATCCTGACCTTTAGCAAGCTAAATCTGGTCATCAGAGCAGAAACTATGCAGTGTTCCCTTATCATTTGTATTTGACCTTCAAGACTCAGAAATGGCCCTTTTTCTGACTGTAGCCTGAATGTGGCATTTTATTTACTCACCAACCAAAACTGTTTTTTGATGAGTTGTTAACTAGATTAGTAGAAATTGAACCAATCCAGATCCTGAGTATTCTGTCTTTACTCAAAGTTGCAACTCGCATGGCAACACAAGTCCATTATCATTTAGGTTTAGAGGCGGCATAAAGCATAGTGAAGGTGACATAGTGTTGTGTTTCTATAAATGTAAAGTAAGAGGTCACTGTATTTGAACTTAAGAGAGAAATAGCAGCATTGACAATGGAGTCATTCAGCCTGCAAATCTGAAGACAAAAACCAGAATATGATGCTAGATAGTATTGCCATTTGAGTTTTTCTCTTTTTTCTTCGTCTTTGTCATGTTCTTCATTTCTTCTACTTTATTCCCCAATTTAGCGCAGTTCAACTTAATTCCAGTGGGACTGCGGATTGTGGCAATTCAGGGGGCAAAGACAGGGTTGTACCTCGCCATGAACAGTGAAGGATACCTTTATACATCAGTAAGTATACACACGAGTCTTTTTGATGACATATCTCAGATACATTGCTGTGACATTAATTCCAAAATGATTGTTCAGGTTTTGGATTATAATATAAATGCTTAGGTTTGGATCACAGCTGCATAGTCCTGATATCTCAGAAAAGCTATTGCCTACTCACATCACTGACATGGAAATCAAACGGGAGAAAACCAATCAGGACTTTATCACCAACTGTCATTTTAGATTTAGAGGTTCAGCTGTCTGTCAGTTTGACTTCATTTGGCTGTCTCTTCTATTTCAAGATATGGATAAGATGATAACGCATCATAAACTAGTCATTTTACTAAGGTTTACAGCCTGTAATGCATGTATATACATTAGCAGTCAAATGTGTAAGTGTGTGTGTGTGTTTGACTGGGTGTATCTGAAGAAGCATAATAAATAAGTCAATTCAAGAAACAAGCTGTTTTACCACAACAGAAGCACATATTTGGCAACTTAAACATGAGCAAGTGTGTGGTACTTATCTCACTTATTCATTGCACTAAAATCCATTCATTTAGTTATATGTAATCTACAGCTTATACTGTAGAGGTGAAAACAGAAATAAAGTTGCATGAGGGTAAAAACAGAGGTGTATTATTATCATTATTAATTGATGAATTAATTAGACACCCTATTAGTATCACATGCTTTTTTTCCCCCTGATTTACAATATTGTGTAAAAGTCTTAAGCTACCCCTCATTTAGTTATATTTTTCTTCCAAAGAGCCAGTTTTAAAATGCATCTTTAGGCACCCTGTTACTAGCACCTACAAACTCTCTACAGCAGGTGAACAGTATCTGAAAGTCATGTCCTTAAAAAACAAAACCAGCACATTTCTGAGACAGGACCTGAGAGATGCAGCTAGCCCTTCAATTAATCCATCTACTGTTTGCTGAATCATCATTACAATCATCAATGTTCTTGTGACCAAATTCCACAAGAACTGGATTGAAAATCAGCGGCAACACATCTTCAGAGTGGAATAGACCTCAGCATTACTGAAGCAGTGTAAGATTATAATAAAAGGCGGCCAGCCTCCAAAGAATAGCTTTGGAATGTTCTTCAAAAGCCTGGAGAACTATTTCTGAAGAACATTTAAAGAAATTACAAGAAAGCTTGCCTAAGGGAGCTCAGGTTGCGTTGAAAAATAATAGGGGTCATACCTGATAATGACTTTCATGCTCATTAGAATTCAATTTATGTTTGCATGTGTTTCAACAAATCATTTCACCTGTTTTCCATTTTCCTTAAAAAATATAAAGAAATGAGGGGTGGCTAAAGACTTTTGCACAGTGCTGTATTATTAAGAAATATCATTTGTTTCTTTATTGCTGCACAGTAGTAAATGAAGCAGTTTTATCTTAAATAAAAGTAGCAATACCACACTGTGGAAATATTGCACTACAAATAAATGTCCTGTCAACTTAAAGTATATATGTGAGGCAAAATTTAGAAGTGAAAGCACAACTATTAATTCTGAGGAAAAATATTCCATGTCTGCATTTTTTGGATTAATACTGCTGCTGAATCAATCTGTATATGCTACATTTTACTGTGGAAGATGTTTAGGATTAAGCTCATCTGAATTATTTTATATACTGAAAGGTCAACTTTTTATTGTTTCAGAAAAAATAAAAAACAAGTCAAGGCTTTGTAAGCAAGTGTATTCCAGCTAATCTGAGAGTAGTAAGTAGTTTACATTTAAAGAAGTGGATGAATGTTCTCAACTCATAAAGGATCATTCATTTTATCAGAATTAAAAAGGAAAGATGTCTATCCCAAAACACTTGAATCTTTCATTCAGCATCTTGGACAGTGTTGGTGTCAGTTAAAAAGATGGAGTCTGATCAGCACTCTGGACAGTGCTCATGACACTGCTTACACATGATTTGTGTCAAATCAGTTAACCATGAATACATGGTTAATAATTTATGACCACTATTAGAAATGTTGACTCTTCACACTTTACTATGGTAGCTTTGTTTTCTATAAAAAGTGCATGAGGCTATCTTTACACTAATGCTACTACCAAGTTGCATTATGTATATTTTGCAGTTTTTCACCCTGTGCTGTAATCCTGAATTTGAATGTATGAAATCACTCACGTACCCATTTGTAGGACAAAAAATGGAAATATGATGGTACACATACACAAACAAATATATGCATACATATATAGATCATATATATGTATGTATGTATGTATGTGTGTGTGTTTGTATGTGTTGTATAACCAGTATTTTTCTCTCAGTGAGTGCAAGTGTGCATTTATGCGAATAAATGGGAGAAGACCATCTCTTTGTGTGAGAGTCAAATCTTGAATATTGGCAAATGGACTACCCCACCTCCCATTATCATCTCAGCCCCTGATTAGCATGCTTTAAACTTTGGTACCTTTGCTCCAGAGAGAAGAGAAGGGATTTCCTCAGCCCCAGTGAATAGCTGTACTGCATCCCAAACTGACCTCTTTAGGAGAGCCTCCTCTCTCTCACACAAAGCTAAGGGTTTATATAGGTGCTGTAAAAAAGAACAGGTGTTTTCTTGAGAATATTAAGCACATTTTCATTCATGACCCATTATTATTATTATTATTAATATGATGTAGTAATTTGCTGTTGTAGGAGGGAGTGCAGGTGGCAAATGTACCTTTGGTCATATCTTTTTATTGCATTTAAAATAATTTTTCTTTCACATTTAAAATATGCTAAGAAATGTGTCACACAGATGAGGGATATTCTGTGTGATAAATATCCTCTTCACTCTCTCTTAGGTAACTAACAGAGGTTTTATTCACTGATTTTTCTACCATTTATATTGGTTATTAGTATATTTTCATCTGAATTCTAAAGGGGAAACTTTCTAATGCCCCTGGCTCATGCATATAGTGGTCCGTTTGTTGAGCCAGGCTCAGAAACAACAGAGGAAGTCAATTGCTACACTGTTTCAGACATAAATCTCAGCTCACTACCTGTGGGTGACAACAGGAAATAGCTGATCCTGATACAAAAATAGAGCTTGGCTTGTTCCTGCCCCATTTTATAATCTATGAGTTCTGGAAAACTCCTCATGGACACCAAAAGCTACAGTGTGCAAAAGAGAATGGAGAGGGAAAAAAGCACTTGCTTTAATGGAGGCTAAGACAACCATAAATGAAGAAGTTTTCAACAAAGATGTTTTTGTACCAATCAAGATTTAAACATAGATGAATCAGTGTTTAGATTTTTCTTAAAAAACTCTAATCTGGGACACTGTACAATTAAATAGAACATACAAGTCTTCAATTCATTTAAAAAAAATGCCAAAACAGGAGAAAAGTCAAGACTATTGGGTGTGTTTACTGCACTGTTTACTGACTGGGACTAAGAGTGAAAAAGCTAGACACAGGAGAGAAATAAAGAACATGGAGGTGGTATTGATGGAAACCTATGTCCTTTCTATTCTTTTCATGAGAGGATTACATTGAGATGCAGGACAACACCAGCTGCTAGATAGCATCACTTTTATCACAGGACAGGGGAAAATGTGGACATTAGAAAAAATAGCAGTGAATAATTGGCCACAGCTAAAGAAAATAGATGGAGTGCAAAAATGTAACAATAAAGAAAGACATTTTGCCAAGGCAACCAATTAAGAGCAATTACAAAAAGCAACAAAAAATATTTCTGATAGATTCATGATCTGTCCTGTACCAGAGGTCTCCTTCCAAAATAATCTCAGAGCTACATTATCTGGTTTGCTACTGCATAGAATAGCTGCAGTGGTGGTAATAATACAGAATTAACCACTGTGCTATATCCCATAATATTTAAAGCAAAGGGATTTCTGATAAAAGGAGTGAGCTGCATGGAGCCAGTCACCTCTGTCACTGATGGTGGAAGAGGGGAATGTCAGCTCCAGCTCCACGCTTACCAGCATTATATTGACAAGGGCCTTCCAGCTATCAATCAGCACTGCAGAGCCATGAGTCTCTGCACATTATCATCCACTCTATTCTTGTCATGTGAGCATCATTTCTCCCTGGATTGTATTAGGGACAGATCATACATGTGTGGTGCTAGATAGCATTTTCATCCTCTGTAAACCCATCTTAATAAGCATCTATACTCTATTGACTTATGTAATGTGGCATGTCATAGTGCATCACATCTGGTCTGACAAACAACATCAGCAACATGCCCTGCTGGTGGCTTCCCACGCTGTAGACACTGTACACTACACACAGTGTCGGCATGTGTATGTACCAGAAGAATGTTGTGTGAATACGTTTTATGTTGTCATTTGAGTGGGTTGCTGCAGCAGTAATGCAGAACTATGGGAATGTGGTGGGATTACTGGAGCTGGGCAGATTTCACAGTTTCCCATAGATTACCCAAGATGATGATGGGCTGGTTAATAGATGCAGTAAGCCTGCATGACACTGTGACCCCTGCTGTCTAAATAGGGTATTGCAAATGCTTTAACATTACAAATGCAAAATATGTTTTAGATTTAAGAAGCAGAGCTGTATTTTCAGGGGCATCAGTTCTGATTTCTTGCTTGTACTTGCATGATGAAATTAAAGTTAAAAAAATAAAACATATTATGCATGGATTTACTCTGTCATTATTCACAACTTTTGGTCCTGTCCCCTATATCTTAATATTTTACAAGGTAAGATGTTAGGGAACTCTGCCCTGTGGGTGTATATTATCTGTATTTCACTGTCCTAGTTCGATGCATTTCCAGTGTATGGTGACATGGAGAGTAAAGCTTACTGAAGCAGGTAGAACAGATGTAATCAGACACAAGGCATGAGGAAGGAGGTTTTGTGTGTGGGCGGGGAGGGTTGGGATGATGCTCTGCATCATAAGAAGGTTTTACCCATCTTAGGGATTCTCAGCACGGACTCCACATATTATCTTTCTCATCTGCTTTTATTCGAATTAATTTTTTGGCTTGAGATGTGCAAAGGGGAAGCTGGCTAGCCAAGTTTCTGAGTAAGTCAGGGTTGAAGAAGGAGCTTTCTAGTCCAAGCGTCCACTATTTAGACAGAAATATTCCCTCATCACTCTTTAAAATGTGCAATACTCAACGTATCGTTAACAATAATTCATCTGAGGAGGTGGTGGCTTGAGTGATGTTGTCAGTGGGCTTGGAAGCTGTTGTTCATCAAGGGTCTAGAGGTTACTTCAAGGTGAGCTTGAGAGATACAGACAATTACAGCAGCATATTTGTATCCGTTAGGGATAGCAATAGAAGTCATTAGGGTAGGTCATCGTGAAAAATCACTGGATTATGAGGACATTTATTTCACTGTCCTGTCTGCTCTCATGGAATGATTTTTCTTCAGATCTTCAGAGACTACTTGAGTAAAGTACAGAAGATGTGGATTCTACCATTAGACTAATTTCAGGGGAGTGATTACAAAGGGTAATTATAGGATAACTTGGGAGAAGGGTTATTGTTGGTGTCATTTTAAAGGTTGAACTTATATTGCTGTAGTAATGTGTTCTGTTTCCAGAGGAACATGAGGGTTAGATCATGGGGTGTTGACAACTAAAGCCCTTGTCAGCCCAGAGTGCCCTGCTTTTGGTCCTGGGGGATAATAGGGCTCTCCCTTTCTCTCAATTCATAACCTCCTTTAATACCCAGCAACCCATCTATCCTCTTTGAGTGATCTTCTGCTTTCTTTCCTGTCTCCCCTACCTTTCCCCTTCTGTCTCCCGCACTTCCCACCCCTCTTGCTCTCTGGCCTGATTAATAATGAATGAAGCAGATCATCTATCGATCCCATCCTCTGTGTTAGCACAGCAGAAGATATCAAACCTGTCAGT
This sequence comes from Etroplus canarensis, assembly GCA_015106775.1. Classification (NCBI taxonomy): domain Eukaryota; kingdom Metazoa; phylum Chordata; class Actinopteri; order Cichliformes; family Cichlidae; genus Etroplus; species Etroplus canarensis. Next base: position 8,800 of record VUQH01002851.1, read on the forward strand.
GGATCTTAAAATAGCTCTGCAATGTTGTGGTGGTGGTGGTAGCAGGAGAGTTTGTTGAGTTAAAGGTAGACTTTGTTTTTGTATGGTAGGAAGATGGTAGGAAAATGGTGAAGAGCAGGTTTCAAAGTGAGTGCCTTTTATACATTCTCAGTGTACTTTTGACTCTTTATTAAAACTTCTCAACGCCAAGCTGTGATCCTTCACTCTTCTTCTGTTTGTCCCCAGTCTGAGAAATTCTCCGCTGAACAACTTCTGCCCTGCTGCTATTGCTTAATCAATGCAGCTAATTGACTTTGCTCTGGGACAGGGGACAGACCCTGTCCAGACTCTGATGGAGACTAAGAGAGATGTATATCTGTCTCTATTGGTTAATACCACCAGTCAATAATATGTGGTGTTCAGTAGCTCTTACACTTACAACAGAGGGAGGGAAAGTGCTGCAGTTATCCAACAGAATGGTTTAACTGTTGGATTTGATCCAAGTTCTTCTAATTTGATTTTGCAATGTCTATACAGATTGCAGTGTCTATACAGATTAAGCAATGGACAACTGGCAGTACATGAGAGTGGCCTGAATTAATAATTTGGAGGACCGCAGGTTGATACATTTTTCTGTTGTTTAACTTGAGTCTAAAAAAACTGGAAAAAAAGATGTAATATTAGTTTGTGATCCTTAAAATATCTCTAAATCTCCTTTTTCAATGCCTAATTACAAGCCTTAGATGTCTAGTTGTACACAGTTTCTTAAACCTTAGACTCTGTTTTTAGCTAATATCCCCAAAAAAAGTTTCTTTTTAACTCACTTATTTATTTGACTCTAATCCAAAGCAACATAATGGAGATAAAATTCAAGTCACAGTAAATGAGAGGGAAATTTTAGTCTAGGAATCATTTGATGGATCAACTAGATAATAAATCAGCAAAATCTCAATAATCAAAGAGAAGTGTGTAACAATTAAGGTGATAAGAAAATGAGTAACACACAATTCAGCTTTATTATAGTTTAAAATCACTCCAGGGTAATAATCATTATTTGTGTGGTCACTTAGCAAAAGATGTTTATATAAACAATGTTAGTGGGTCCCTTCCACAGGAGTTACTATGCTGTACCACCATGTTTTGACATTAACTCAGATTTGACAGACTCAGAGACAAGCTTTTACATTTTTGCCAGCTAGTGTTTACCACCACATCACAAAGCAAAACAGCTATCATTCCTCGTCAGCTAAAATCTGTTATTTTTGCGGTATAAAAACTCAGTTTCTAATTTCACATCTTATTAAATTCAATTGCATATATTATTCCTAATTACATCTACATATGTGAACCTCTGGACTTGTAATACTTATGGATGCAGTCATGGAAGGCCCTATGTTGTTTCCTGATGGCCACTGTTGGTACTCCAGCACATTCGGAAAGGGAGTGTGATGCGGACCTGTATTCAATTGTTGCAATCTGTATTCTCACCAGTAGATGGCACAGTGATCATTTAAGTCATTTTTTTTTATTTGCCCTAATCCAAAGCAACATAATGGACAGACAATCTAAGACACAGTAAACTGGGGAGAAACTTCAGTCTAGGAATCAGTTTATTAATCGACTTTATCTAATAAATCAGCAAAAGTCTTTGTAATCAAATAATCATATGATCATTTTATTTAAATAAAAAGACTCACTAGCTTTTCAGTTTTCTCAAAATAAAATGAGTAATCAGTTAAAGTATATATTAACTGTATTAACTAATAGGTGTTGAAAGTAATGAGCAGTTACAGTTCTGCTTTTAATATGACTTCATAAAAGTGGATGTAGCCACTCGGAAGTGACCCACTGCTTTGTGGACCATAGTTTTAGAAAGTTCAACTTTGCCATTTTGACTGTGCCATCTAGATTTTTTGTTTTTGTTTTTTGTTTTCTTTCATATTAAATAAGGTGCTAATTTTAAATGCAGCTTTTTTAAATACAAAAGAGCAGCCAATGTTATTTTCTTTTTTTTTATTACAAGTGAATGCTAAACAAGATGAAATGGCACCCATTTACTCAAACAGGCCTCTTCATATAGTTGTCAAAAAGAGGAAAACTAACCATAGAGACCAAAACGACTTATAGAAGACTGCTGACATTTTAACATGGAGTTATACTTTTGAGAAACTGCAGTGATTGGCACTTTTGCAGTGGTTTCGTTTTTCAAGCACAGAAGTTGCCAATTGGTCTGAAGACAAGACATTAAAACAAATTCTTATGTACAATGGCGGACTGACCATAAGTATTCACTTAAATTACTAGTTTAACACAATTATTAGCTTTCCTTAACACCACTTAAAGGTCGATGTGCATACTGCAGAAAAAGT